>WEKY01025651.1:140634-162616 GCA_013390045.1 Picathartes gymnocephalus
CTCTGAACTGAGACCTATTTTACCATCTGCTGGGGGGGCCCGGGATCCTGAGCCAGCCTCTCCTTGCCGGGCTGAGAGCCAGGTTGCTGCCCCTGCCCTGCCCCCCACGGCTCCATCAGCACTGCTCTGGGTTTCACTGTGCTGCAGCCCTGCTCCCCCTGCCTGCCGAGACGTCCTACTGTCCCAGTTTGCTGTTTTCCGAGAGTCCTGCTGAGGCGCCGGGATCGACAGCGTTCCTGAAGCAAAGCCTGCCTGTCCTCCACCCCTTCCCCTCCCGGCCATGCCCCGTGTTGGCCGAAGCTCGCGACACAGCGCCCCCTGCAGCCGCGGGGGAATCATTGCACCTGCCCTGCTCACTGAGCGCCACCAGCGCCCCCTGCCGGCTGTGACCGTCACTGCACCCAAGGGGACAGTGCCTGCAGGCCCAGAGGGCTGGGACTGGGTTTCCTGGTTCTGTTTTGTTGTTAGTACCATAAGCGTTGTTGTTTGTTCACTTTATTATAAATACTAGTAAAGAACTGTTATTCCTACTCCTATATCCTCTCCTGAGAGCCCTTTAATTTCAAAATTCCGATAATTCAGAGGGTAGGGGTTCACACTCTCTATTCCAAGAGAGGCTCCTGCCTTCCTTAGCAGACACCCCTTTCAAACCAGGACAAGCTTCAAATGAGGCACTCCTCATTTAAAATCACAGAAATCACATGAGATTAAGACATAGAGGTTTCAGTCATCAGAGTTACTTTAATATTTATGTTTTATTTTAACAGTAATAATTGTCAAATTGTCGCCCACCCCATAGTCACATTTGGAGAAAAAAATCAACAAACTACCACATCCCTTGTATGTACTATATTAGATAGAAGACTCATTTGTTCTTAATGAAATTTTGGATGCTACAGTGTGACCAAAATCTGAATTTCACTTCTGTCAGTAGCAGTGACTGCTTTTTTTTCTTTTAAGCAATGTTTTCTGAGATCTCACCACTGAGTTTTTAATACTATACCTCCCATGACTTGCCAACAAGTACATTTAGCACACCTAAAAATTACCAAACTGCCTCCTGATAATATTCCAGGTCCATACTAACACTGAGTTGTCCACAGAAATGTTTTGGATAAATATCAGTTGGCTTACACAAAAACAATGCCAAGGGCTGTTCAAGCAACTTATGGTATAGTGAATTGCATTTTAATATCTGTCAAAATTTGCTGATATTTTTTGATTTTTGTATAGATATAGTCATTGTAGAATGGTGTAGCGGGTTGAGTTCGAAACCGGGCAGAAACACCATTTTATGTAGTGGGTTCACGTTCATTTATTTGCTTGTTCACACTAAGCAAGTAATTTGGTGCAGGGGTTTAAGTACGTTGGCCTTCTGTGATGAGGTAAGGATTAAGAGAAATGCAAAGCAGACCTAAACTTTGAAAGATAAAACATAGTTTATTAACAGAACTAAAGACAAAGAAAAAAAAAACCAAAGTCAACCCCCAGATGTTTCTTCCCCTACCTTATTTGGTTTTCTGTACCAACACTTCTTTTTCCATCAACAACGTAAGAAACCAAAACTTAGAGGTCTTTGGTCAGTTTACCATCTTTGAAACAAACTTTCATCAGTTCAGTTGGAAAGAGGAGTCTCTCCTGTCTCACCAGGTTGATCTTCCCACAAGAAACACAGTTCCTTTGTGGGGTTTAATACCACAGTGAACTCCCGCCCGGAGTCTGTTCATCTGTGACAGTCCTTTCCCCGATACGCAGCCTTTCCTGTGACTGCGTCAAGGACTCGTGTCGGTGTCATGGGGTAAAGTTTTAAGGATGAGCAGTTCTAGTAGAACAGCAAAGGTCTTCTCTCTCTGTCTGGAAGCAAGGTCTCTCATCCCTGGAGCAAGGGTTCTCTTCTTCTATCCCTGGGGCAAGGGTTTCTCATCTCTCTCTCTTCTCTGTAGCAAAATTCCCCACTTTTCTTCTGTTCAAGTTTCTCATGAACCATAGCTACTTTAACATTTGCTTGCTTCAACACAGTTAAGATGCTGCATTCCCCTTAAGTCGTGTAACATGAGTTACAAGGAATCGTCCATCATCATGGCTTTACAGGAGAATTTCAGTTTAAAAGCATCTCCTCTTTCTCTTCCCTCTAGACTTCTAGTCCTCTTTTTACTGACCCAGGCACTCTTGTTGGTTCTTTCTATGTTCTTATTCTTTCTAAATCCATTTTATGCACTTAAAGGGTTAATTACCCTTTTCAGTTCATCTGGGGGGCGAAGAACTTTACGGCCAAAGCTAGCAGCTCCCGATAACCGTAGGCTGATGTCTCTCTTGTAAAGTGTTTGCAGCACCCTGAGGAGGCCGGGGGGGGAGAAGCAGGGACTCAGCCTTCCCCCACAACTCCCAGGGTCGAAGATGGGCGGACAGAGGCCGAGCCCGAGAGAGCTGTGCCAGCCGCATGGAACTGCATTCCCTTCCCCCTCAGGCAAGGAGGGGAGGGAAAAAAACCAGCCTGGAGGAGCCGCAGTGCTGCCCAAGGGAGAAGGGAGGGGAGGAATGGGGCCCCTCCCCTCCCCCAGGCAGGCCGTGGCAGGGGCCGTCGGCCCCGAGGGACTGATGGATCCCCCCCTTACACTGTTACCTTTACTGTGACCAGAAACAAAAGAGAAAGATTTTGGCTTCCTGCTCTTAAAATGTGGGGTCACAAAGGCGGGTCTAATATTCAAGTGGCCACACAGAGTGCCTATCGCAGAGCCAGCCAATCCCTGGGCTTCTCAGATCTATCGGAAGCTGTACCTGGAGGAAGTTGCAAGAGCCTTTCCAGGAGAAAAAAAAGTTGGCTTTTTTTAAACCATGACAAATGGGTAAGTGACATACAGCTGAATTACATTTACACATTAAAAAAAAAAATTAGAATTACAAAAAAAGACTGTTAAAATGCATAAAGGTTCTGTATTATACACAGAATGAATGAATAATATTACCTGTGGACTTTGAATACCATATTGTATAGACTTTCTCTTGCATCCCCATTAGTTCAAGTAATACTTAATGCAAAGGAACTGCTTCCTAAAAAAGATAAACCTAACCAATTTTTCTTCCACAATGAAAGAGAAACATCCATGCTGTTTGTATTTAGATTTTCATAATTATTTACGTTCTAATTCCACATTATAAATCATTTTTATGTTCCAGAATTTGTTTTTTGTGAGGTGCATCTTTCAGGCCTGTTGTCATTCCACTTCCATTTGCTTTCCAAAAAAGAAAAAGATTTTGTGTATAATGCAGGTAATAATGAATTGTAGGCTACTTTAATTAAACAACTAAACGCTTTGAAGCATTGTATATTCAAGTGTTTCATACAGAAGGCTTTTGATGAGTAGGTCTTTTGAATGTTATAAGAAATTGACTAAGTAGGTTCTAAAATAGCCGACCCGACATGCACAAGGGAATTTGTATTTTGTCCCATTCAGTTACGGTTGTCCCATACAGTCACAGTTATAGTTACAGATGCCTTTTCTATGGCATTTCCTGACTCTTGACTGCACAAAAGTTTATTCATCCCATCCACATGACAGAGCCTTCTTGAGATTCCAAGGTCTAATATGTTGCATAACTGATCAGTATCTTCAGTGTGTTAATTAAGTGCTCTGCTATGACGCACAGTATCACAGAATTATTTAGGTTGGAAAAGATTTCTGAGATCACTGAGTCCAGCCTTTGATCCATGACTACGCTGACAACCCAAGCATAGCACTAAGTGCCATGCCCAGTCATTTCTTCAACACCTCAAGGGATGGTGACCACACCACCTCCCTGGGCAGCCCATTGCATAGTCCAACAAACCTTTCCGCAAAGAAATTCTTCCTGATGTCCAACCTGAACCTCGCCTGGCATAGCTTCAGGCTCTGCCCTCTCATCCTGTCTTTAGTTGTCCAGGTTGACCCCCACCTGGCCACCATCCCCTCTCCGACAGCTGTAGAGAGGGATAAGGTCTCCCCTGCATTTCTTTTTCTCCAGGCTAAATAACCCCAGCTCACTCAGCTGCTCATCATAGAACTTACCATCTCGATCATGCACCAGTTTTGTTGCCCTTCTCTGGACGTGCTTCAGCAGCTCAATGTCTTTATTGTAGTGAGGCACCCAAAAAGGAAAATGGTACTCGAGGTGCAACCTCACCACTGCCAAGTACCGGGGGAAAATCATTGTCCTTGTCCTGCTGGCCTCACTATTGCTGATATAGGCCAGGATGCCGTATGCCTTGTTGGACACCTCTGCACTGCTGGCTCATGTTCAGCTGCTGTCACCAGCACCCCCAGGTCCTTTTTCCTCTATGCCACTTTCCAGCCACTCTGCCCTCGGTGTGTAGCATGGCCTGGGTTGTTGTGACCCAAGGGCATGACCTGGCACTTCGCCTTATAGACCCTCATATCCTTGGCCTCAGCCCATCTATCCAGCCTGTCCATATTCCTCTGCAAAACCTTCCTGCCCTCCAGCAGACCCACTCAACTTACTGTCATCTAAGAACTTATTGAGGGTACATGTAATCCCCTCATCCGAATCATCAACAGAGATTTTAAACAGGACTGAATACAAACATATATTCGGCATATAACAGAGTCATGACATGCAACTACACATTACTTTACTTTGGTAAATAGGAATTGTAGGACATATGACACATTTTAGAGAGGAACAGTGGCATTTTTGTTGGTTCTTTATAGAATAGTGCCCAGTGGCTTGTGAAATGAAAAATACCTAAGCTCGCCTTCTTGCTTGCTTGCTTGCTTGTTTGCTTCCTTCCTTTTTTCTTCCCTCCTTCCTAATGTAGACTTGAAATCTGTAGAGATGACACTTAAAATCATAGAATCATACAATGGTTTGGGTTGGAAGGGACCTCCAAGATCTTCTTGTTCCAACACCCCTGCTGTGGATGGGGACAGGACACCTTTCACCAGACCAGGTTGCTCAGAGCTCTGTCCAACCTAGCCTTGGACTCTTCCAGGGATGGAGCACCCACAACTTCCTGGGGCAACCTGTTCCAGTGCCTCACCATTCTCACAGTCAAGAATGTTTTCTAATATCTAATCTAAACCTACTCTCTTTCAGTTCAAAGCCATTCCCCCTTGTCCTGACACTACACGCTCTTGTAAATTGTCCCTCTCCATCTTTCTTGTAGGGTCGCTTCTGCTATAACCAATAGGAGAGGGTGGATGAATCATCAGTGTAGAAAGTCCCTTGTTTGATTTTCTTCCAGACACAGCTTCTAAGCTAGCCATGTAAGCCTGTGCAAACATAAAGTAAATTTAGAAAATTTTTATGTGGATTACATGTTAATTACCATCTCCCCTAACAAAAGTTCTTTTTTGTCTGTTTTGAAAGATAAGTTGATATTGGATTACTTAAAACATCCTACATCCAGTGAAGCAAATCTATTCCAAAAATAAAAATAGCTTGGAGAAAATCTTGCCCGATTTTCAGGCTTGCTAAAATTGCAATAAGCTTGGTTCATGTTTTGACTAGCTGGCAAACATAGGTTATGAATTAGTAGGAGGACATGTGTATGCACTTTCAATGATAATGAGAACAGCTGAGAAACTCTTTCATTGTGAATCTATGAATGAATGAATGTAGAAATTCAAAGCCCCAGCAGTAGCTATCTCAGTTATTCTGGTCATTAGTGTATTAAAAATTTTAGCAAGCCAGATTCTGCTCTTATTGTATCACTTTTATTCTGATGCCTCATTTCATTGTTTGAAACTAGTCAGAGACGCAGGAGAGAAAAGACAAACAGTTTACTGGAGAAACTTAAAAAAAAATAGGTATAGAAAAAAGTCTCTGTTCTTACAGTTGGGTTGAGATGAAGACTGAATTAGTACAAAATGAATTCCTCTTATAAGTGGCAAATAGTTCCCTATTGTCTTCAGATCAAAACCAAACTGGAACAGGGAGGAAGTCAGAACCATTGTTACAAATAAGGGCTTTTCAATCAGGGTTTTTCTTGGGGTTTGGTGTTTTTGTTTGTTTGTTTTCTGTTTGGTTTTGGGTTTGGGAATTTTGGGGATTTTTTTGGTTAGATTTTTCTATTTGTCGTGTTTCATTTTGTTATTTTTTCAGGAAGTAGTGATAAATTTGTCAGCCTATTCATTATGTTGCAGTACTTAAAAACAAACAAACAAAATGTGAAGAAAACCTTTAAACTAAACCAATTTTTTGTTCCCTCCACATCTAGGACACAGTCCTTTCTCCTTTATAGTTTTTTTTTCAGGACCTAATTTCGTGGGCCATTTTTATATCTCAGCATGATTATATGTGAATGAAGTCTCTGTCACATTAAAAGGCCAAGGTCAATACAGATGAAAAATAGACAAAACAATAATCTTTTTAGAAAGGAATAATGGCATTTATATTCATAATGGTAATTTTTAATCAAATAACATAAAAAGACCCAGGAACAAAAAGGCTAGACAGCTACTGGAAAACTCCTTACTTGGTTATTATTGGTAATAATAATGACAGCATTCATCATGTGTTTTTAAACGTCAGAATGAAACAAGTTCATGCAGCCATCTTCAGAAGAAAAAAAAAAAATAAAATAAATGGACTGAGTTTCATTTGAGGCCTTTAAATACTGAGCGGGAGGGGCATAGTCCAGGGGGGAAAGGAAAAGTACAAAGGCCTTTAGAAGGAGACAAACCAGAGAATAGGAATTCATTGTCATGAAAAGTGTTTTTAGTAACACTTGGAGTGAAAGTGTGACATCCTCTGAAATATACTGCATGTTTTGCGATAGTGAAATCCTGCTATATCCATGTGGTATCACTCGGTTTTCAGGTGGCTGAATGGTGAAAATTGAAAGCAGATCTTAACTGTTACATAGCAGACTGCATTTTTAGCATTTGCTTTCACTGGGACTAGTGTTCTTTCCCATAGTATTTATAGTGACCAGAACAGAGTTTCAGTGAGAGCTGAGCTTTTACTATTGTTTTGGTTTTAGCTGCCAGGAAAAAACTGACCTCTTAAAGTCTTTAGCAAGTCTGGCTTGTGTTTAGATGGATGATCATCTACATTTCAATTTAAGTGAAAATAGCTTTATACAGAAATAGGTTGGAGGCAGCATCCTGGACATGCAGGGAATGAAGGATTAAACAGTTCCTTCTTCCTCCTATTACATGGTCAGCATAAAAAGGGGTATTGAAAACAGTACTTGCCTTCAAGAGAGGAAAGATCGCTTCCCCTGTGAGTGCCTCATGAGAAAAATGGTGTGGGAAGGGAGTCCAATAGAAAAAGCAGTTACACTTTTGCTTCTGCTCTTTTGCTTCTGTGCCTGGTTTACTGAGGAGGGGAGAGTATGCCACATTCATTAGCAGGCTCTAGAAAAAAAATGCCCAGCACTTAGGGGAAATCTGAATTGGTACTGTTTTTCCCTCATGAACAATGTCTCCTGATGATCCCTCAAGGACAGTGTCCATTCTGTACCTTCTAACCAGGTGGCATCTTCCTGAAACGCAGCTCAGTTTGTTGAAAAGTGCTAAATGCATACCACAGTACATAAAACAAGACATAAACCCAAGGTAATTTTATATAAGCATGGGCAAAACACTTAATTTCCCTTTCTTTTTACGTGTTATCTAGTAATTTACTATGAGAGATGTAAGTCTCTGTGGAAGAACCAAATTTAAATTGGCAAAAGCTTTCAGAGGACCTTAAGAAGAAAGATAAATGTAACCTATCAATATGTTTTGTAAGACTGATATATAAGCAAATATTAGGAGAAAAGAAATGAAGAGTATTCTCTTCAAAAATAAATGGGAATATTAAACCAGTACACTGACAGAATACTATTATGTTATTAGTGTTCCAGAGTGTCTAATCAGTGCCCAACTGCACAGTCCCAGCCACAGCTGAAATATCTTTGACATATTGTGGTAACTCATTATCACATTTTTGTGGACAACAAGGTAAACTTGAATGTAAGACAGTGCAGTAAATATATTCATGCACACAAACGTGCAGTGTGGAGAACACAGGAAAACTGTTTTCACAATTTCATTTCAACTAGTCCCACAAAGTTTCATGAGGAATTGAAACAGATTCTTCATGCAGGATAATTTTCTTGCAAGCAATCCTCTCAATTCTCTTAAGACATTTGAAGGTGAAATGGCACTACAGGCCTCCAGAGTTAAAATCTAAGCTCTGGGTTCAGATTAAACAAAGAAGAAAATTTAAAAAATAAAATATTTCACCAAATCCCATGGTTTGTTTTGTTGCAAATTTAAACTTAATGAATAGTCACACCTAATTATTTTCTATTTCGAAGTAAAAACAAAAAAATAATTAAAACTTTACTGTTTACCAAGGCCACGTGATTTGTTGACAAGCTTTAGTCTCCAGCCAAGCTTTATGGTAAATTTATAAGCCATGAATTGTTGGGTTTTAGAAGGTTGGCTGACACAGCCTTTTGCTATGGTGCTCACAACCACAATAAATAAGCATTTCAATTTTCATTTATAGTATCATAAGAGCATCATCTACATTCCATCAAACTCATTGGGAGTCTCTCCATTGACTTGAATGAAAGCTGAATCAGACATGCAAAGAAGATGGGAGACAGTCTTGGACAGCTTATCTCAGAGCTGAGATCAGGGATCTAAGGATTTAAATAGATGGAAAGATGTTTTACTTACCCTTTCCCATTCTCACCCTCCAACAGGTTATCTATAAACTAAGCATAAAAATTTGACGTATGTTTGAGGGCTCATGTTTTTGCACATGGTGCATGAATCATCCCAGGCTTCTGCCTTTGTTCAGCATCACTTACCAGGATTTTGTAGGTGAGAAGTAATTTCATTCCAAAAAATGGCATCAAAGGATTCCTTCCATTCTCTAAAGCATACAGGAACCACGAAGAAAACTGAATGCATCAACACAATGCTTCTGCAGTGTAGCTTCTGGGTGAAATCCATGTCAAAATCTAGAATCACAGAATCTCAGAATCATAGAATGTCTTGAGTTGGATATGACCCCTGAGTCGCACCCTGGGCCTGAGTGCACTGTCCAAAGGTTTCTTGAACTCTGTCAGGCTTAGTGCTGTGATCACTTCCCTGGGGAGCCTGTTCCAGTGCCCAAACACCCTCTGGGTGGAGAACCTTCTTCTAGTATCCAACTTATACTTCTTACTCAACTCCAGGTCATTCCTTCGAGTCGTGTCACTGGTTGCCAGGGGGAAGAGATCAGTGTCTGCCCCTCAGGTTCCCCTTGTGAATAAGTTGTGAGGCGCAATGAGGTCTCCCCTCAGTCTACTTTTCTCCAAGCTGAACAGACCAAGTGATCTCAGCTGTTCCTTCTATGGCTTCCTCTCAAGGTCCTTCACCATCTTTGTTGCCCTCCTTTGGACACTCTCTAATGTCTTTTTTATATTGTGGCACCCAAAACTGCCCCCAGCACTCGAGGTGAGGCCGCCCCAGTGCAGAGCAGAGCAGGACAATCCCCTCCCTTGCCTGGCTGGCGATGCTGTGCCTGATGCCCCCCAGGACAGGGTTGGCCCTCCTGGCTGCCAGGGCACTGCTGGCTCATGTTCAACTTGCCATGGACCAGGACTCCCAGGTCTCTTTCCATAGATATTTTCCAGCCTCCTTCCCCAGTCTGTTTGTACATCCAGGGTTGCCCCACCCCAGGTGGAAAATCCAGACCTTTCCTTTGTTGAACTTCATACAGTTGGTGATTGTCCAGCCCTCTAATTTGTCAAGGTCTCTCTGCTGGGCCTCTCTGCCCTCCAGGGAGTTGACAGCTTCTCACAATTTTGTATCACCTGCAAATTTACTTTACTTTTATTCCTTCCAGTTCTGTGTCCTGGTCATTTATGAAGATGTTGAGCACAGGGCCAAGGATGGAGCCCTGCAGAACCCCACTAGGGACAGGTCACAGTCTGATGTCACCCCATTCTCTGTAACCCTCTGTGTCTGACCCATGAGCCAGTTACTCACTCATCCCATGACATGTTTATCCAGCCATGGGCTGGACAGTTTTTCCAGAAGGATCATGTGAGAGACAGTATGAAAAGCTTTACTGGAATCCAAAAAGGTCACATCAACTGGCTTCCCTTGATCAAGTAGGTGGGTTACTTTGTCATGAAAGGAAATCAGGTTTGACAGACACGACTTTCCTCTCATGGAGGACCAATGACTGGGTTGTCTTTCTGGTGTTTTTCAATACGTCCCAGAATAATCTTCTCCATAACCTTACCAGGCACTGAAGTGACACTGACAGGGCTATTGTCATGTCAGATCATAAAACGCCACTGCCTGATATGAAGGGGACCTGTTCTCATATCAATAATGAAGGCCAAGAGCTCCAAGTAAGTTGATCAGTTCATTCCCCATTTCACATCATACAGCCAAATTTCAGTTGGAAATCTGCAAAGCTAATGTTGCCTATCACTGAAACTGCAAAACTATGTTGATTAGTAAAAATCATAAAGAAACTTATTTCCTTCTTCTCCTAACCTTTACATCCCAAGCTACACAAGCTCAGTGGCTACATAATTGATGCCCTAGGGTAAGAGTACCACTTTGTTAACTTGATCAGGAACTTCAAAGCACTTTTAAAAGCCTATACGTTCTATACAACCTTCACACCAAATGCTATAATGGAATATGTTTGCTACCTCCTGCAGTTAGGCTCTTACAGTTAGATTTAATATCATGTTCTACCAGTGTCATCAAATACCACTTTCCTTGCTATTATACACCTATACTTTTGTCAGAGCACTCTCACATTCTGTTGCTGCGCTTGATTTTAGAAGTGTTGTTCAAGCTTTGCGGTTAAAAAACCACCTGGGATAAAATCTGTATCATAAAGCTGCTGCCATTTAAAGAGTCACACAATGACTGTAACAGCATGGATTTCTTTCTGACAAATAGGTTTCCCACCAAATTCATACCGACTGCAGATGATGTTTTGCAAATGGAAGGCAATGGAATGCATATAATGGATGATAATTTAAAATAGGCATAATGAAAGCCAAATGTATTTCATACCTGACTTCACAGAAGCCCAGAATGGTTTGTATTGTGAGCACCCTTTGAAGATCATCTGTTTCAGTCACCCTGCCATGGGCAGGCATATCTTTCACCAGATTAGGTTGTTCAAAGCCCTGTCCATTTCAGCACAAGGGAATATTGTGCAAAATTATATCAGAAAGGATCTAACAAACAAGAGTTAAAAAAAACCAAATCTGATTTCCAGCTTTTAAAGTCTCTAACCAGGTCACTGGCCACATAGCTTTATTTGCCAAAGAAATTAATTGAAAACCACTGCTGGGTGGAAGTCTGCCACAGAAGACTCCATAAGATATCTAAAATGTAAAAGGTCATGCTAGGAAAATAGCTCTTAAAATATTTTTTTCACAAATTAAATATTTTCGTTTTTATTATTATTAAAACATGCACTTCATTTTGCTAATCATATAATCCTTTTCTTCTGCATTTGGAGGTTTTAATTTTAACAGATTTTCATGTATCAAACTTTTTATGACCAGATGAAAGGTATGTTTCTCTGTTCTGTGAAAGAGCACCTAGTTGTTGTCCAAAAGCTACATGTCTGTTAAATTCAACCAATAGTATGTGCTTTGGTAGATAGAGTATCCTGGGAATAACTCCAGGAATGCATAGGTTCACTCTCACCTTTTTTTCTTTTTTTTTTTTGCAGCAATTTGCTTGTCTACTTGTAAGAATCTCATAGGAATGTAAATGACTCTTCCATCACCTTGCCTCCACCATTACTTTTCTTCAATCTGATGCATGCCTAATAAAATACTAATTTAGTTTATGCCTAGGGTAAAATATACAATAGGGACATGACAGTGGTCTGTGTAATCAACCTAAGGTTCCTGTTCTCATGCCAGGAAGAGTGCAGATGTAGCAATTCTCAGGCTTGTCTTCACATGAATAGTGAAGAATTATCTTTCCCCTTTCTTTCTCATGAATGCTGTCCACTGTTATTGGTATTGGATTTTTTTCAAATAAAAAGAGGAGAAAAAATGTACGTGGCATCCTAATCCAGTATAAACTAAATGATCGTATTTATTGTTTACTCAGATTACAATTAGTTATCAGTGTTTCCATGATTCATATTAAGAAGCCATGTCTTTATGCTTGACTGATTTCCAGTTGTATTCACCAAACAAAACTCATCCTGAAGATAACAGAAGAGTTTTCTGTACTTCTAGAAATATCAAGCTACTTTTCTGAGAGTCTCAAGGTACATTTAACTGCCTCCTTTCAAAATGCAAATACTATGTGTAGCAACTACGAGATGCTACCCAGTTGGAAAGAACCTTTGAATTTTTACTAATCAATACCTTTGATTATCATTTCCCACACTCATTATCTTGTGGCAAAAACAACACTAGAATTTGAGCATTCTTGGTTTCTATTCCTGAACTCAGACTAGTAGGAAGTATCTTTTAAGAAAAGAAAACTGTGGGCTTAAGAACTTGATTAGAAGGCTATTCTGAATCAAGGTACAGATTCCCTCATTTCCATTTCTTGATTCAATTCTGCAGGTAAATCAGAATTTGCTGATTAATTTGTTATAGTTGTTTTCACTTCCATCCATACACAAAACTCCCTCAACTTCCAGGACATGAAGTTCCCTTTTCATCATGGGTTCAGAATATGAATCTAACAGGGGCATAGATTTTTCTCAGCCTGATCACTCCCTGTCCCTCTAAATTTTGCAGTCTCATGCTTCCTATGGCTTCATTCTCATGCTTAGGAGACAGTGTGATTCACTGGCACAGACCACAGGGTGAGAGAGTGCATGTCTGTCGCGGCGCAGTTCGGGCTGCCGGCTGCTGCGACCTTCCGTAAGCTCTCTGAGTACTGGAGCTCCGGTCGGCGAGCGAGTGGGCCCGGGCTCGGGGCACACGCAGCAGGGTGTTAGCTGAATGACAAGGCAGAGGCAGGAGACGTTCTTCATGTGAGTTCCCAGCTGGGTTTATCTTCCACACACTGGAAGGAGCAGGGACGAAGAACCTGGGTCTGAGGGTGCACAGGGTTTTTACACGGGGGCTGAAGGGGAGGAGTTGAAGGGCATGAGCCAACGGGAACAAGGGGTAGGCAGGAAAGAGGGTGTAGCCCTGGAATATGAACAGGGATACAAGCCAACAGGGTACAGGGGGGAAGGATGGCTAATGGGCCAAAGCACCAATGGGGTAACAGAACTCCAAACAGACCCATATAGGGAAAAAACAGAGGTGAGTTTAGGATGACTGTCGCTCTCGCCTGGGCATGAATAAATCAGTGGGCAGTAATATTCTCTAGATGGCCCCTCTCCAGGGCTCAATCATCGGGGCAGGCTCATCATCCTCCTCACATGTCCAGCAAAATGTGACCTCCACCATGCCAGGGCCCACTGCAGCAATGAGGCAGTAACACTTCACAGGCACTCCTTCCCCTGGCAGGGCTCAAGTAGGTACCACTCTGGAGCTGCCATGGTAGGACATGATGCTGCCTGAGGGTCTGAATCTCATTCCTTCATGGTTCTGATTCTACCAGAGTCTTTGAGAACCAACTCATTCTCTCCTCCCTCAGGTCTTCACTTCCTGTGGTGTTGACATGTTCCATCAGGTAGAGCTTTACGTGTACTCTTAGAAAAAGGAGGGCATTTTAATCTACCCATACAGAGCAAGACAGCATGTAACTATGAACTTTTCTATATTTTTGTCTGAGGAATAAGTACTATAGGAGGCTGCAAAACAGCCTTGGAATTTGGCCATAAGTTCATTCATATAATTTTTGTCCCAGACTCAAATTTATCTCTTGCAGAGATGAAAACCAGTAGCTGCAGACAGAACCCAGGAACTTACTCCAACACTTCATTCCAGGAAGTGTAGAAATTTAAATCAAGTTATAACTGCAGAGGGCACTTAAAGTAGCAATAAGTAATAATCTATTTGAACAGCTTTAAACTATAATTTTGCCATGATTAACATATCCTACTTCTGTAAAAGTATGAGTGGACTATTCAGCCAAGTCCTCAGCTTTACATCAACTATCAATATTCTTAATAGCACTTTTTATCACTCTTGTAGTCTATTCATACAAACGACCACCACCACCATCACCAGTCTATTCTGAATGTTTAGTAAGGCACTCAGCAGAGTAGATTTCTTTAGCATTGAAAAACTTGTTAATATAAGCTAATACTGTTTTTAATGAAGAAAGACATGTTAATCTCCAATGACATGACTGTGTCATGGAACAAATTAAATAAATGAATGTATTCAAATTTGCCCCAGAAGAAGACGCCAGCTTTTGTTTAGCCAGAGGAGGAGTGTGCCAATCAGTCCCTCCAGGCCAGGAATGAACTCTTTACTGTAATCATTGAGCAATTGTTCACCTTAGTAATCCTATTACTATATAATCATTTAGTACACCCACATTTGGACTACAGCAATGGTCTCCTCCAAAAAATTGTTTATGGGTGTGAGCGGGATTTTCACGCTCTGGTCCTTTGACATCTATATTTCATGTATGGGGAAGGAATCCTTCCTGTTAAGCAGCCTACACACATATTAGTGCCCATGTATGAAATGCCCATAGGTGGGTCAATCACAACTGCCTTTAAAGTACAGTCATCATCTATTTTATGAAATTGTCTTTCTCATGGATCATAAGACACCAAATAATTTTCTTAAAATGCTACACTACAGTAGAAACCCTCAGTATTTCCTACCACCTACATTTTTTACATTCTTGGATGACTGTCACAAATCTTGTGGGCAAAATATACCTCTGAGTATATATTTAAATGTATTTATACAAATATATATATATACACACATTTAAATAGTTAGCAACAGAATTGACTGATCCTGTTTAATCCTGCATATTGCTAATATGTGCTAGAAAGACATAGAGTAAGGACCAAGGATGAAATGCAGGGTGAACCTGATATACTTTTGTGTGGATTATCTGCACCTGAAAATGTTTCCCAATTGTAAATATTGCAACTATTCATTTATTTAGGAAACTTCCTGCCTACACGGTTCTGCTTTACACATGCATATGTGTGTGTCTATATGCAGAGCTGTAAGGAGATGTTTTCGTGTCAGGTCTGCGCCCACTGCTGTGTTTGTGATACGGCCAGCTCAGATGTTTTCCTCCTCCACTTTCAGTGTGGGTGTCCTCTCTGCTGGGCTCATTTTCAGATACTCCTCCACTACTTCCCTTCCCACAGCCTCTCATGATCCCAGCTGAGCATTGTCATGACTGTGTGCGTGTGAGTCTGTGTACAAAACAAAGACCTGGAGCTGCGTATACTGACAGGGAGAGCTTAGCTGGTGGTTGGGATTTGTGCTAGACCTCTGCAAAGGAGTGGCCTTTTCCCACACAGATGTGCTGGATTTGGTAACAATCCAGTTTTACCCAGGGAGGAATCCTAGCATGGATACAAGTGTTTATGGCTGTCCTTGGAAACAATTCCTTCCATTTGGTTTCATACTGTCCTTTCAGAAATTGTAAGTTCTTGAAACAGAAAACAAAGAAACTGTGATAAAAATAATAGACACATAATGGATAGTTTTTAAAGTTATACTGGTCCACAATGGTACTCAGCAGTACTATTATTATTACAAGATGCTCAAAGTTTCCACTCACAATCACTTTTTACAGAATGGAATGTCCTGGACATTTCAAAACATATTTTTGTCAGACTTGATATACAAGACACCTACAATCTCAGCAGGGCACTTTTTACATATCTTATCTGCTTATACCCAAAACTTCTTGACCCCAAGATTCCCTGTAAAGCAAAATACTCTTCTCATCAAGAGGGACCTGATATAAACGGGTACAGAGTAAATGAAGGCTTTGTGGGGTTTTTTTCAGCTTTTGCATTGGCAGGTTTGTTTACCAGTGATGACGAGCAGTTCACAGGCAGTTGCAGAAAATGCTGTGAAAGGTTTGGGATCTGAAGGGCACTACTCAATATAATCAAACGGTTACTGTGTTGGAGGAGCTGCACCCTCCTACCAAGAAACAAGCAGCACCAGATCATTAGTCTGCCTGAAGGAGGTGTGTGGAAAGCATTAAGTAAAGCGGTTTGCTTTTTGGCTGGTGGGAGGTTTGGGGTGGATTGCAGAATGAAGTAGATGAGACACATGAAGCTTTAGAAACCCACTCCATAGATGGAGATGGCAAGCCACATACTAATTGCCTGCCCACACAGCACCGGTGGCAAAGCAGAAACGTGGGTGCTGCAAGTAGGGGTGGCTGCAAATACCAAAGGATGAGAGATCTTCCCCAGGCTCTGCACACTGGCAAGAAGGGGTTGAACCTGACATGGTTTTGGGGCCAGGTGAAAAGAATAGATTGCAGTTCACATATTCTTTAATCCTGGAGGTATCCCATGAAATGAAGTTTTGTGGCTTAATAAACTAGTGTTTAGAAAGGATTTCTATGGATTTCACCAAAAAATACATGGTGAGGGGTAGCAAACTGGGTATCCAATAATAAGACATTCTTCACTTTATATACTGTGGATGATGCAGAAGCATTCTGTATTTCTACAGTCCTTTGTAATGAAATTTACACTTAAAAAACACCATCAGCATCTCAGCAAGAGGTACAGAAATTGAGGAACCAGAATAGGACCTCTGGATTTTAATCTATGAATGTTTATTTTTGCATAGCATAAGATAAAAGAACAAGTTGAAGGAAACTATACTGCAATCAGTGACACTTGAACCCTTGCATTAAGTTTTGGAGAGGTGGCCAAGACCCAGACATGTCTAAAAGTCTCATTTAAAGAATCATCTGTCGATTCAGTTTCTCTAAGATTGTGCAAATACTTGCCTTCTGCTTCTTATCACTTTGAGGTCTTCTAAATATCAACATTATAAAGGAGTAGATTTTTTTTTTTTCCTGCAGCATTATTTTTGAGATAGCAGAAGGGCAACTTCAGAGGGCACTCTTTCATCCACCACTGTCATCATTTCTGTTGTTTACAACTGCCATAATGATGAATCAAAACTTTTATTTTTTATGTCTCTGAAATTCTAGTTATCAACACTCTGACATATTTTTTACAAGGTCTTTTGAACCTTGTCTATTCTCCACTGCCACAAAATTGAAGTACTTCATAATAATTTCTAACTTTCATCCTAAAAGAGTCTCTATCATGGTAGTATAAAAACCCCTCTGATTTACACATAGGGAATGGAGGTACAAGAAGACTAAATGTAACATAATATTTAGAAAGATGACAATTAAAACCAGCTCTTTGGCTAACACACTGGAACACCTGTACAATTATGCAGTTCTCAAGAAATCTTCTTTTCAGGATATGCACATACTGAAACCAGCAATTATTTTTATCTTTCTTTAAATTTGAGGTGTACAACTGTACAACTAAGTGCTTTTTGTTGTGCAAAAAGCACAAAAAGCAAAATTTAGCAGTGATCTGAGCTGTTTATCTTGATCGTGATTTCTACAGAGTGTGACAGCTAGGGCTGCCGGCAACATCAGGTATCCTTGGTATCTTACATCCGCTAAGTAACAGGCTTTCTGGAAAGCTGATCCTCCTTGTAGTCAATGCTATTTCACTGATGGTCTTAGTACCTCCTGTTTTGCTGAAGGCTGTTCTGAGCATGCAATGCCCTTAGGGGCTGAAGGAATTTCTCATGTTTTTTCTGCTGATATTTGGTGCCTCATCCAAGTCCATTGGATCACACCCCAACCCACACTGCTGTATATCCTTGTAGAACGCTTTATCTGTTAATTGCTGCCACATCTGACTCTCTTTAAAATTTATTGTAATAGTTGTTGAGTCCCTAATAAAATAAAGCACATATTGTATTTGTTTCTTTTTTTATTCAGCTCTAATGACTTACATATTAGCAAAATTTCTTTTCTTTTGGGAATTTTTTTTTTTTTGTTTCTACAAAAAACCCGTCCTTCTGGAAAGGCACATGAAAAATCATCCCGCCTTTGAGTTTTACACCCACTTCTGCATTTTAAATATTAAAATCTTAATTCATAATGACATCCTCCTTTTGGCCAGCTTGATAATATCTGCTCCCTTTGGCTCTGTATTAGACTGCTTCCTTTTTTTAGCGATAGTCTTTTTGTTATTACATTTACCTAGTGAGATTAGCATCATGGCTTTACTTCTGGACACTTCAAAAGCTCTTCTTTTTCTTTTTAACTAGCCTAAAATAGATCATATTCTGCTAGTTCCAAAGGTATTCTCACTTCTGTCATTACCAGAAAGAGGCACGTTAAAACTCTTTCACTATTTCCAATCTACGGTTGGAACTTCAGTCAGGAAGATGAAGACTCTTCTCTAGAGTCAAATCTTCTTGGCACCAAAAACTGAATCAGTTCATTTTTAGACCCTGGTCTTTTGACAGACACTTATTCCTTATTCTTCTTATGAAGTCTCTTGAAAATGTGCCCAGGATTATTTTTGTTTATTTGTTCCAAATTCCATTCCACTCGTACTAACACAGAATGTTAATCCCTGTCTGCTGGCAGTGAGGGGGTTTATTATAATACTGGAGAAATACGTTAAAGGAATTTTTTTTTCATCCCATCCTTTGAATTTCTGGTCTGTACCAGTACTTTGAAGGGACACTGTCTTTGCAATACATGCCAACCTGACCAAGAAAGACAACGTTTTCCCTTCCTTAAAGATTAAGTCAGAGAGACTGAAGGAAGGAAGGTTTCTCCTCTCCCTTGATATAGACAAGTTCCAAAGCACAAGGAGAACTCAAGCTGTGCAGTGCTCACTTTTTTATTAAGATGCATACAAAGGTGGGATGTTTCTCTTTAAAATCAAAGCTTGGTTGCATAGCTAATCTAATTCTGGTTGGCATTCATAAAAGTTTCTTTAAGATGGGTTTGCAGAACCACATGTAAGAACTCAGGCAGTCTGTGCCTTCCACTCCCTCACTTGTTTATGCCAGTTTATGTCTTGGATTACCTCTGGGCAAAATAGTGCCAAGCTGCTCTGTAAACAAACACAGCTATTACAAGGCACTTGCACAAAGAGATGAACCCAACATTTTGCTTGAACGGTGGCAAACTGCAAGTGTGCCTTCAGATCTGGGATTAAGTAGTGCCCCAGATGAGGGTGCTGTGCCGTGTGTGGCAGAGCTTCCCCTGGGGGCTCCCTCATCTGCAGCACCCCCATTAATCCCATCTGCCTGAGGGGCACAGGAAAGGATTCATTAAAGTTTTAGAACCAACATCTTGAAGCAATTTTGAGCTACCAGCAGGAGCCAGAGAAAGGGGCAGAGCTCTGGAGTGGTGTTCTGTCTACCATCTAATCCTTTTAGGAGGCAAGTTGCTGCAGGCTGAACCAGTTACTGCTTTCATGTGGCTTTCCTCTTCATCTCACATAAAAACAATTATACTGGGGTTTGATTCTTCACCCGACCTTACCTGACACCTCTCTTGCATCTACCCTTTTTGATGATGAGACATCTGTTATTCAGATGCTTCACTGCATTATTATTATTATTATTAGACTAGGTACACATATCCCTCTCCTCCATCCCAAATAATGGTAAAAGTACAAGACACTAAGCCCATGAGCTGAAAAATCTGTTTCTTATTGCTAAGACTAGGCTCTTCTTGATGAATCACACAAATAATATATTAGACTTCCAAAAAGTCCTTTGGCAAGGGCTGTCCACCTGCTAATCCAAGTCATAGCACTGAAGGACCCTTCCAGTATCCAGAGAAGTGCAGTAAGTTTCTGGGTGTTACAGTTTACCCCATGCAAGTTTCTGATTTGCTGATTTAATTAAAGTGATGGTCATACTTGGTGATGATCTATTTACAGAAATTTATCAGATATCATTCTCTTTATCATTATCTGTCTTATCTTATGCCTCTAAGAGAGACTTACACCTACTTCTTCATGTTTTATTGACCTAAAGAGATTTGTAGGCACATTCTCACTAGTGATATTGAATTCTGGCCCTTCTCCTAATGTGTTCCAGGAAGTGTGCATTCCTCACTGTCAGAAATGTTCAATGGGCATGATTCCTGCCACCTTCACTCAAAGAGGAAGCATCAGGTAGAAATGTTTGTCTTTGTATAAGGAGGGATTTTTTTTTTCCATGACCAAGAACACCTTGTTCTCCTGGAAAGTTAAACATGTTAAGGAAACTCAGTCCTTTTAAGGATTTGGATTATGCAAAATATTATTAGTTTGCTACAGAATGGGCCTAGGTAGCATTATTAGCATTTTCCTCCACTAAGTGGAACAAAATACAGAAACAGAGTTTAGCTGTTCCTGGTTTTGGTATATAACATTATAAAGGACAAAGTGTTTGTCTTTATAGCAACTCTTTATTAGATCACTTTCTTATTCTTTTCACTTTTATTTTAATATTAAAAGACTTTAATTTGCCTTGAAGAGTCTTACAAAAGCTATGACATTTACATAACTTCCTAGTCATCCTGCCTAAAAATTCAGAATCGGTGGGAAGGGTTTTTTTATTCAGACCATGTCCTGGTTCACAATGTATTTGCCTCAGGTGAGACTCATGAAATACCAAAAGTTCATCTACCTGGAAAAACTTCATTCTTATTACTCAATGGATAATTACTAAGATTCCTTGTAATGGCAGTCTTAGAGAAGCATGAAGCCTTAGAAGCATGTTGTCCTAGAAATTAGATGCTACCTAAAACTGAGGTTGAATTTCATAAATTATGTGTAAAGGTTAAAAGGTACAATTCGGTGCTGAGAATGACAGCTCTTTGATTTTAAGAGTATGTATTCTTTTGTTCATTGCTCATGGCTCATTTTTGGATCAAAATAATTATTTGATTTAGAGCTTTGGAATGTGTAACCTTGATGCCTTGATGCTGAACTGTTTCACTTCAGCGTCTGTGACTTTTTCTAGTTTGTTTGTTGCTTAAGAGATGAGCTGCTTTTTAATTCTGCTTTGGTTTGGTTTGGTTTGGTTTTTTTTGGTTTTTTCTGTTTTCCTAATTGAACTAGCCTTGAATAAGCAGACTCTGTAAGTTGCTTTCTTTGTTGTCAAAAACTGGTGTCCATTTTTTAGGCAATAATTTCATAGAATATAATTTTTTTTCAGGCAATCCTGTAACTTATTCAATATATACGTATCACTCTGGTTGTGCTGCTTTTTGTACTTAACTTACAATGGATGCATTTTCCATCTGTAGAGAAGGATACAAGATGTCTCTAGGGAAAATAAGATTTTTCCAGGGATAAGGTAGGTCAGACTGTGAGCAGCAGTGCAGATAATTTCTCTCATATTTTGTTTACCCTTTCTGACTGTCCCCCATAAACCTGAAGTAAAGGATATGTGCAGGGCCAGGATTTGGACTCAGTGATCCTTGTGTGTCCCTTCCAGCTCAGTATGTTCTGTGATTCTGTGATATGTAGATGAAAAATTGTCATAACTATCACTTCTTCATTAAACGGTGCATAACTGTGTCCTGCAAAGAGAAGAACATCCAACTCCCCCGACTGGGATGCCTCACTCTTACTTCCTTTTTAAGTGCCTCATGATACGTACCTCAACCAGGACATGTCAGCTTATTTCAATGGAGGTGACTTCCACAAAAGTAACTAAATGAGGGCTAAGGAAAATAAATCTCCATCCTTTACTGGATGCAGGGGAAACATAGTGGATGAAGAAAGGGCTGAATTACTTAATGCCTTCTTTGCCTGAGTCTTTAATAGTAAGAACAGTTGGGCTCCAATACCCAGCCCCCGGAGCTGGAAGACAGAATCAGGGGGCAGAATGAAGCCCCATAATATATGTGGAAATACTCAGCAACGTGCTCCATCACTTAGACCCACAGCAGTCTGTGGGGATGGATGGGATCCACCCAAGGGTACTGAGGGAGATGGCAGAAGAGCTCACCAAACTACTTTCAATCATTTACCATAGGTCCAGGTTAAGTGGGAGGTCCCAGTTCACTGGAAGTTAGCAAATGTGGTGCCCACCTAC
>WEKY01025653.1:0-51241 GCA_013390045.1 Picathartes gymnocephalus
CACACGTATGTATATACACACACACCCACCCCAATATAAGCACAATATTATTTATATATATTATTAGAATTAATGTTTGAAAACTCAAAATAGGATAAATTAATGTTTAGATGCATGTTACCCACAACTCAGATTTTCTGATGTTCTAGCGTTTGTGTCTAGCCCCAAAATATCAGGAAAATGAGGTCTTTTGAGATGAAGTAGTATAAAATTAGTACGATCCTATGAATCCTTAGAGGTCTTACTGCCACTGAAATTTGCTTTGCATAGGTTTACAAACTACAAAATAATTTTAAGGTAAAATGCAAATGCTAATACTTTTTTCCTCTTTACTACTCTCTTGCTTTTTTGATTTACGGATTAGCTTTACCGGCAAATACAATACCTGCAAATCTCTGAAGGGAAATCCATTCATATTTAACATTCTCCCTCCAAAAAAAAATGTTCACAGAGTTTGGTGGAATCATAAAGACAGCAAACTAGGCACACTGTATTTTTTATATTTCAACAAAACATACTCTAGTGAGTGCTACGCGATAAAAAAGGAAAGGTAATTTCTATGTTGTCCTAGACCCCTTGTGCTTGAAACAGCTAAATACGTTCTAGGGAACAGAAGGTTAAGGAGGTAATAGATTATTAAGTAGCAGCTTAGTAATAAATATCTTTTGGATAATTTTTCTCATAATCTAGTATATTAGTACTCTGTTAGCAGAGTGTTTCTAGGGAAGAAAATCATCAGTTTTAGTGAATTTATAACGCTACACTCATCCAGCATTCCCCGCCACCACTTTATCATCTTATCCCTTTATATCAATTACCAATGTTCCCCTCCTGAAAACAAAAAAACAAACAAAAATATTGATACAGAAAAAATAGAAAATATGAAAGCTATGGTGATCTTTGTCCCTGGGACTAAAGTCTACAAATGTGTGCAATTACAACTGCAAGGGTTTCTTCCAACTTGGCTTACCATGGTGGTTTCTTTCATTTCAGGCCCACTTCAGTGGGCCAGGAAGAATGTCTTAATTGCTTAATGGATATTTCCACAGGCTGTTTCCCTTCTCTAAACTCGTGCAAAAATTCTGATGTAGGGAAGAAATTATTTATATTTAATTTTTACAAAATATCTCAATTATCTTAAACAACTGAGAGGCTTCAAACATAACCCTGTCAAACCTTAGGTACTTGTAGGCACAATTCTGCCTCGTGTTCTGCTTTGTATTCACAAGTGAAAAAGGAGTAGAGTTGATACATGATGCAGCAAGTGGAGGACCACATGGATATTAATCTTAAAAAAAATAATTAAAGGAGTAAGAGTACACAGTCTCAGTCTAGTCCTAATGTGGCACAGGTTAAGAAAAGTAGACATTTATTTTCCTTGGCTAGTGAAAGCAGTTTGAGACAAAGAATGTATGATACATACATGGTCCTGCTAATGCTGGGCTTGAAAGCATTGGAAAGACCTTTCACCCATGATCATGTGCTCAATGTTTATTTTCTGTACTCAATATATTTAATAAATACCACTAGAAAACTTTACATGTAAAATTTTTTGAGCCCTTTAATTTGAAATATTATTCCAGTATTCAGGGGGAGAGTGCAAGGATATATAGGCATATGGCAGGCATATTCTTAATAAGTGTTTTTCACTTATTAACAACATACATTTTGCTGGTTTTTACAGTGCCAAACTTGGGAAAAACAATTTTGAATAAAGGAAAAAATAAGTAAAACATTTTTTTGGAAGCTTATCTGAATAAAAATATGGAAATAATTTTTCCTTTCATGTGTCTTAACCCTTTCTAGATGTAAAGGAGTTGAAGACCGAAACAAAAACTATAATAGTAAGTGTTTAAGAGGGCACAATTATTCACAGTATTCATTTTTATCCTGTATGACTTTCATACCTTTTCCCTTTCACCACTGAATTTTGAATTAAGCTTGCTTATACCTCTAAGGAACCGTTTGAGCCCTTCAGAAAACCTACTATCATAGCTCTCCTTGAATTCTCCAAATTATTCTTTTTTAATATACAATGATCTAAAGTATACAAATGAAATAATCTAAGTATTCCTCCTCACAGTCTACAGAGTCTTGCACATGTTGCAAAACGTTCTGCAGTTGTTGATGCTTTTCAATATTCAGCTCTGGTAATTGCAGTCTAAAGCATGCTTCCAAAATGCGTAAAGGAAAATCTGACTCCTGCAGACCTTGCCCACTACAGCAAATCTCCCAGTCCAGCCTATTGGAATCCAAGGCACGGAAAGTCCTCAAGGCCTTGTGCCTGCAGAGCATTCAACAACTTAGGGAAAGGGTATCAAAAATCAGAACTGATGATGGGACTTGGTTAGACAACCTGTTTGACGAATGGAATCTTGCATCATGGGCAAGAGAACTTTTGAAAATGGGTCTGTACATACTGGTCATCATCATAATTATAATAGTAATAATACCTTGCCTACTCTAATGTGTACAAAGGATGATTGACAAAGCTATCAAGGGGATATTCATGGTGCAAAGAGAAGGGGGAGATGTCAGAATCCAAGGCACAGAAAGTCCTCAAGGCCTTGTGCCTGCCTACTCTGATTATGAAATGTGTGCTGCGTTTGATCTGAGACCATGGAAAAGTCTTCCAAACTTAAGGACCTATAACAAGGATGTAGGTCTGTAGTTCAAGAAGAGGCGTATTAAGTTAGATAGTAGAAAGTTTTGAAGTTTGAAGTTTAGCTATAGAAGTGGTTATAGAATAAAGTAAGAAGTTTAAATTTAGTAATGTGGACTTGTATGTCAGTACATGATTGGATAAAAAAGTCCGCAGTGCGACAAACATGTAATACAGCTTTGATTGATTATTTGTGAAGAAATTACAACATGTGAATGTAGCATTAGCTTATTGACCAATTAACCTTTAAGAGACCTTGTAGCCTGTAGTCTTGTGACCACTCTGCACTATGGCTGGCCTCTGCATTCCTCTGTGAAGGCATTCTCACAACTTCATGAGACTGTAGCAATAAATTACACCCTAAATCATACCAGAGTGATCCGGTCTCTGTCCCAACTATCCCGACACAGCCGAACTGAAAATTTTAATTCAATAGCATGATATGCTACTGACAGATTTTTTTTTCTCTATGTAGTTCCAGGTTTTTGCCATCAGTTAGGTTGGTGCCCTTACTGCAAAACATTAGTTACAAAACTAATTTTAACAGTGACTATATATCCCTGCCCTTGATAACAAGCCCAGGAAACTGATTTTTCATAGAATTTCTATACAGTTTCTCTGAGGACAAAGGTTGGCACTTTTAGGATAGCAGAAAAAAACAGAATTGGATTTAGCATAGGAACCTGTTTTTGGACTACAAACACTTGGAACTACAAGCTTAGAGCCGTCTCAAGCATTCCAGCTACAATTTCTGTTTTATTTGGAAACAAAAATGCACTCTTCTTGATTATAGTGCACACACATACATTTCTATGCTACAAATATTTGAATCAAATAGCATGTGAGTTACAGGAATATGAGCCATTTACCACACAGTATAATTCTGGAGTTTAGAGTCAATTATTTGAGAAGACAAAATAGAGTCAGCACTGTAAAGCCAGCAGTCAGTAGATTATTCTGAAGCAAACACCATCATATTGATATTTTGAGATGGATACAAAATAATCACATGGGGAGATATATTAAGTAGTTTTGGAAATAGTAGATGTATTTAAACTAGCAGGCCTATGCCTACAGAGACAGAGATTTCATTAAAGAAAAGCACCTTAAATGAAACACTGTGCAAGCTGTTGAATTTAAAAGCAGCATGGGAACAGAAATTTCTATGCCATTCCATTCTATTCTATTCTTTTATTTTCTAGTCTAGTCTAGTAGTCTGTTCTATTCCAAGTATGTGTTAGACAAAAAAGCTCAGAGGTTTCATAAACCCTGCACAGTAAAAGGCTTTATAAAGAGTAAGCAGATTCTATTTTTTTCTCTGATTAAATTTGGAATTATAACACCTCCTATTTGAGAGATAAAGTCTTTCTAACTATAGGCATTTCTCAGTTTGCACAGGATATAAGTAACAGGTGTTTTGAGTCAAGAAAATTACTGTGGCTCAATTTACTATGGTATCTTGAAAAAGAATAATGGTACTTTATTCAATTCACTAAGTATTATTTACTGTAGGAGGAACTACAGCTGAAAAGAAGGAATCAAAGACTTTAAAACAGTGATCATCTTAATCTTTCTTTAGCTAAAAGAGAATACTAATCTTAGGTGAATGTGTGGGGGAAATATGCATTAAGAAGTCACTTTGTAGAGAGGTTAAAGAAATTGCAAAATATTGGTTCCAGGAATTGCTCAGAATATTGTGCAAGAAATCCTCTACTTTGTGCTGGTAAATCCACTGGTGGAAGGATGACAGCTTGGGGATTTTTTTTTTTTTTTTAATGGAAAGTAGGTTTTCTTGCTAGGAAACTGCTCTAACCACAAAGAGAAAGATTCACTGTGAAAATATGAACCTGGTTCTGTTACATGACTAGTTTCATGATGGACACAGTATCTCTTAAAACTCTGGTTGCTGAAATAAAGAGACTAGAGAAACACCTCAAATTTCATTATAAAAAAATGAGTATATATTAATCTTTCCTAGCTACGGAATCTGGAACAATATTCAAGTTAAAAAATAAGTATGGAGGCTTACCATTTACTATTTCAAACCTCATTAATTTAAAAATCAAACTCCTGGCTTCCAGAGGTTCAAACTCAGGGTTTGGCTGCTTTTTGCTTACACTCATGATAAACTCACAGGGAGTCAGGAAGATGTTTCAGCATGTTAAAATGTAGGTCAGACTGGGACAGTCATACAGGGACACCTTGATTGGGAAAGGAAATATTGCTGTCTATCTATAGTGAAGAAGCTGGTAACTTCTCTCACACATGCACAATCTAGCAAAAGACTTTAGTGCCCCATTTAATAATTCTCTGTCAAAGGGGAAGGAGCGTCAGATTTCAAACTCAAGGCAAGGGAAGAAATGGACCATTAAACATCATGGCAGAATTATGAACTCAGGGTTTTATTATGCCAAGAAATCCTAGAAGGAACTACTTTAGGACATGTTAATGTAAACATGCAGACAAACTCATTGCAAACCAGCTTATTGACACAGGTGAAGTGGAGCACAAATTTATAGAGCCTTCAGCTCTGACCTACCTCTGCTACAGCAGTTTGAAGAAGTATTATGTTAAACAACCAAAGTTCCTTCTGTGTGCTAAAGGGAACAGTTGATATGTGGAGAAAGAATAACAGTCTGTATCTTGGCCGCCTTATGGCCTGCTTTTCAATAGAGAATGCAAATGTGGTTGATGAACTGTGCAGAGAGAAGTTAAAATCATTAGCAAAATGTAGAGGTGTGGTGAATGCGATTCACCAGAGATCTTGATGCCTGAAGTGGCTACCTAGAAACAGAGACTAGACAGGAGTAAGGGAATAAACATAGATAGTTATTTGAAGGCCTTCAAAGGCACACCCTGGGGAGACAGAGGCTGCTCACACACTGGACCCCAAGATGGACCCCGAGTCACGAGTTCTTCACACTGTTAGAGGTTTTGGTCTATTTGCATATCAGCATAAATTTGCCAATTAAAACTTTAGCTAATGATGTAGCTTCCCCAGCTTACCCCCCCATCTCAAGATGTCGGTTTACACATTTTGGGCCTAGCAGTCTGGGTGTCCTTGGGGAACAGGCTTGGAGAGGCTTTGTTATGTCTATCTTAACATGACAGAACAGCAGTTAACAGGCTACCAGACATTTCAGAGTTACACACTAAGCACTACAGGATTTGAAAATATGAAAGTTGAAATCCAAGGCATCAATCTTGCCTTGGTCTTGACTTATACAATGTTCCATAAATAATCCATATGATAAAACACAGGCAATACTTTTTTATAAAGTAATCATGAAAATTGAAGGGATTTGTAGGTATTCATGGCAAATAAGACAAACGTCCTGGAAAAACAAATAAACAAAGAACAGAAATTAAAAACAAAACAAAACAAAACAAAATGGGGAAAAGTGCAAGGCATTTGAGAATGAAAAAAATAAAGACTGTTTAAGCATAGAATGAGAAAGTCAAGTCTGATCATAAAAGAAGAGTCAGTAAATGTGCCAATACTACAAAAGTATTTGTGACAGGAATTAAGCCTGCATGATATGTGACATGGCTCTTTGTTTTCTGCAGCACTGGCAGTACCCCAGAAAGTTTATTGCAAACAGATTAGAACATCACACCTCTGGAAAAAGTAAGATCCCTTGAAGAGCTTCCAGAGGAGAGCCGTGAGAATGATTTGAGATCTCTAATAACTTTGTTCTGGAATGAGAGAGCAGAAGACTCTGAACAGTGTATTCTGAACAGGGGAACAGAGGACAGGAAGACACAAAAACAGGTTTCAAAATGTAAAAGACTGGTACGAAAACTGGAACATCCTCCCCACTCCATCTGATTTGCATATCTCCACCTGAATGGCAGAGATTATTGGTCCTGCCACTGTTTATATAGCCCCGATCCCTGGAATCATGTTTTTCAAGACAATTTTTTTCTATCTCCCAAGGTATGCACCTAGTATTGAGTTGATCAGAGAGTAAAGTGATTAAACTGGCAAGCATGTATTCAGATGGAATTTTGGGAAAAAAAAAGGAAGGAATGAGAAAACTTTTAACATGCTAAAGATAAAAAACCATAAAATTCTTCCCAAAGTTTGCTGAGAATGATTAATAGCTTTGGTGTCTCAAAAACTCAGCTTTATGACTTTTTTTCCTTTAAAAACCACCTTAGTAATGTTTTTATATTTTTTGATTCAATAATGACTGATATACATGATTTAATATATAATAAATAAAAATCTACATAGAGACCTTTACACAATTTTGCCCCATGCTTTCGATATCCTAAAGAGACATAGTAGTAAGAGGATTCATAAGAGGATTCATTTCTATTCTACTTCTCTGTATCAGAGTAATTTGAATGGGAAATGGCATAGCACTCACAGATATCTAAAACTCCAGAGTATTTATACTCAAGCATCTTTCACCGCTAACTGTAAATAACTTATCAGACTATTCTGTGAGGTAGTTTTAAAATGTTCAAATATTTTAAAATGTGAATCATATGCATTACATAATTAAAATAATTCATTCCTATCCAGTAAAAAATTGGAGAAAACGTGTTTCTTTCAACTTTATTCCCCCTAACAAATACGAAAGGTGGTCTTTGGCTCATGGTTTCTTTCTGTATTGATTTTAATTAAGGGCATTTAATGATTGAAAGCGACAAGGAGATTTAAACTTAGCAGAAACACAATTTGTTCTGCCACTGTTGTGGTTTAGGAGAGGTATTCCCCAAATTAGTGGTCCCACCCAAACCATGCTGGCACCCTTCCCCTTCCCCTTCTGCCGTTGGGAGGATGGTGAGGAGAGTTGGAGGCAAAAGGCAAAGATCATTGGTTGAGGTAAGAACAATTTACTGGAAACAGTACTGAGATAAGAAAATGAAAAGTTACAGCAACCATACTAATGACAAGAAATGTGCAAAGAGAGGGTGATTTGCATGCAAAATGCTCACCAAGATGAAAGAACAATAGTGGATGGTCCCTCCACCTGCCATGCTTTCCCACCACTGGAAAAGAACTCTTTCTTCCCATAAGCAAGAGTGTCTCTTTCCCCATCCCTGGCAACAACATCAGGATTTTGGCCCCGCCCACATAAATCAAAGCTCCTCCTCCTCATGGCTGCTGAAAAATTCAACCCTGTCCTTGGCCAAAACCAGTACAGACATATGAAATTATACCAGCCTGAACCACTTCATTATATTATCAAAAATAATTCAAGGTATAATTTATAACTCGAGAAACATTGCAAAAGGG
The DNA here is from genome assembly GCA_013390045.1 of Picathartes gymnocephalus. Classification (NCBI taxonomy): domain Eukaryota; kingdom Metazoa; phylum Chordata; class Aves; order Passeriformes; family Picathartidae; genus Picathartes; species Picathartes gymnocephalus. Next base: position 7,911 of record WEKY01025653.1, read on the forward strand.
AAAAAAATGCTTAGTGAAGAAATTATTGAGTCATACAAAATACTGAGCGTTTCCCTTTTTTCCCACCCTAAATGTTAAGTATACCCCATAAAAGCTTTATTGAGCTCTTTGAGTGAGCTAGCCAGAGATTAGGCACTTTATAAATCCCATTGGATTTTTAGTACATATATGTCATTCTGGCAGGTCATATCAAGAACTAGACAGCGATGGAAGAGAAATGCAGGGGCTTCCTTACCCATTTCTGGCTCATACTTACTCAGGTGACTGAGAATTCTATGAGTGTTCTGGCAGGCATGGACAGAGTTCTCCAAACACTGCAGCGTGACCCTCTGAGTCTGACCAGTCAACCTAACCCAGGTGCCATAACAGGAATTTGCAAGCTTCTCATGGCTGAACATGAAAAAGAAACTGGGTTTCTCGAATCCATCTTAAATATTTTATTGAACCTCTTTGTTTGAGTTTAAAAGCTGAAGTGCCAAGCAGGGGAGTTAAATGGCTAATGCCAACATTTTCTCATTTCTTGTATAACCAACTTGCCAGTTGAGATGCTTAGCAGACACTTACAGAATGATATTATTTCAATGCCAGGGCAAGACTTCTCAGTTAATAAAATAAATCTTTGCCTTTGCAACTTGAAGCAAGTTGTCTATTTTCAATCAGAGATATGACAGAGACTGTAATTTTAGCATATTATTGTTTCAGTAATTTGGATTAGTTTATGGTCAGTATATGGGGCAAATATTTGAAGAATAAACAAGTGATAGTACAAGTTAGAAGACCATGGTTTGTGATTTATTTAATAAATGTAGGGGTTTGGGGGTTTTTTTTTGTCTGTACTTAAACACCTGCCCATAAGCACAATTGAAAAGAAAGAAATGTAGCTACAACTATCTTCATATGTGCATTGGCAACTTGGCTAAATATACACTTGGATTAATTTTCTTTACCTCGTATTCATACTGGGATATGCCTATGGTCTTTTTAATACCCATAACTGAAAATCTGTTCTATCATTTGCAGGTTTTATTTTATGCAGTTTATTTATTCAACAGCATATTTAAAATTCAAACTACTAATCTAGGAATGATTCTTAAGATTTTAATTATTGTATGTTAGTGCAATTAGGGTAATTGATTCATTGAATGTTCAGATAAGCAAAGTGCCTTAACAAAATAGGATCCGTTTTAAAGGAAACAGAGTTTGAGACAGTGAATATAAAAGAATATAACTGTATTACCAGGATGCTATGAAATATATATTTTTATATGATTAAATTTTGGACCTTGATAAAAAATTTTTCAACTCTGTTTCCTCTTAATGAAATATCCATTAAACACTGCTTGCATTTGTCTCTTTATGTCCATGAGTATATACAAAATAATGGATAGAAATAAGAAAAGCATATGTATACCAAAATATTATAAGGGAAACAAGTTCTCTCTCACAGGAGCTCCAGACAGCCACTGTGGTGCTTCCTGACAGCGTAAAGCAGCAGGAGACAGCTAATGAGGCAAGTCATCCGTTATCATTGCAGTGCTTAGCCTGATTTAGTTATCTGAATCAAAATGACAGATTCAGGAGGAAGGCTCCTGGGAACCTGACTGAAAATGTTGTGTTGATGTTACCATGAATTGATCAATCTAGTGGAGTGCCTCTTCGTCTCCATGCCAACAAAGAATAGAAACAAAAAGCGGGGGTTAAAGGGCATGCTTTCGGAAAACTGATATTGGGAGAGATATTTTCTTTATAAACAAGTTTTGTTAAACACTGAAATAAGCTTCATGCCTGGGACAAGTCATGGCTCTTCAAAATATGGGAGGTTTTATAATGTAATTTCAGCTTGTCAGGAACAATTTTCCTCCTGCCTTTTAAGATTACTTAGAAGTTTGTCTTCAGAAGCTACACTCTATGTCACTGGTTCCTTATTAACTTTATTCCAACATTAAGAGAAAAAGAGGCAAAGCATTTCAGTACCAGCAAAATGCCAGTCAGTAGATTTTTAAAAAGTGTAATCATATTTTTATAGAATATTCCTCTTATTAGATGGGGAAAGTTAACTTTCATAGCATTAAATATTTTTAGAAAATATGCAATTTAGAAGACAAAAAGCAGTTACTATCTGCAAAATGAAGAAGCAAAGGGTGACTCTGATGAGGAGTTGAAGATAGAGCTACGGTTTTTTGAATGAGAGCTCTGAACTAGGCTTTCTTGCAAAAAGAGTAAATGATACTTTAAAAAAAAACAAAGGAAAAAGCAGTCTTTGAAAAGAAAACCAAGTCCATAGAATTAGAGAATCATAGGATATACTGACTTGGAAGGGACTCATTATGATCACCAAGTCCAACTCCCAGCCCTGTGGAGAAAAGTCCAAAAATCACACCATGTGCCTGAAAGTGCAGAGCAGAGCAGGACAATCCCCTCCCTTGCCCGGCTGGTGATGCTGTGCCTGATGCCCCCCAGGACAGGGTTGGCCCTCGTGACTGCCAGGGCACTGCTGGCTCACATTCAATTTGCCATTGACTAGGCCCTCAAGGTCCATTTCCATGGCACTGCTCTCCAGTATCTCATTCCCCACTCTATAAACACGTCTTTCCCCATCCCAGGCGCAGAATCCAGCACTTGCCCTTGTTAAACTTCATATGATAGGTGATTGTCCATCACTATAATTCGCAGAGGTTTCTCTGCAGGGCCTCTCTGCCCTTGAGGGAGTTGACAGCGGCTCCCAATTTACTGTTGTCAACAAATATGCTTAGTATCCCTTCAAGTGCTGTATCCAAGTCATTAATTACGATATTGAAGAGAATTGGGTCGAGGATGGAGCCCTGTAAAACCCCACTGGTGACAGGTTGCCAGCCTGATGTCACCCCATTCACTGCAACCCTTTGTGCTCAACCCTTGAGCCTGGTATTTTCCCTTTCCCTCTTCCAAGTTAGTTTAAAGCTCTGTCAAGGAGCCCCAAGAGCTACTGTACTTGAATTCTTTTTCCTCTGAGAAGGGTGCATCCCATCAGGTTTCAGTAAACCAGATGTTGAATAGATCATTCCATGGTCAAAAACTCCAACATTTTTCTAGTTACACCAGCCTCAGAGCCACGCATTGACCTGATGGATCTGCCTATTCCTATCAATATTATCCCTTGTTACCAGAAAGATCCAAGAAATCCCTACCTGTGCTCCTGATCCTTTAAACAATCATCCCGAGTCCCTGAAGTTTCTTTTGATTACTACTGGACTTCTCTTTGTTATTTTGCCGCTGCTGTCTTGAACAAACAATAACGAACAGTAATCACTCCTTACAAGTGTAGAGAGTTTTCCAGTAATGCCCTTGATGGGAGGAAAGTGTTAAAAGCAGAAGAATGGAGATGAGGATGGTAGACTCACTGAAGTGACTTTGTGGCTGGAAATGCTGAGGTCTGGAAAATAACAGTGTGGGAAACCCCATATTATTATGCCTCCTGCTGTTTATCCTCTGCCTGTTTTGAGAAGTGGAATTCCCATGTAGAGATAACATAGGTGTTCACAGAAACTTGGAGGCACTCTCACAGACATGCCTGAGCTGCCAGTTTTGGGAGAAAGATCAAAGCTCAGAGATCGTAAAGAGCACAGGGGAGATCACAGTATAGTGGTAAATTACACACGTGCAGACCTTGGATAAATTGCTGCAAACAGCAGCCCCATGGCTCTGTCAGGAGGGACTGAGCTTAGCAGAGCCTGTGTTCTGGCTTGTGTGTCTCTGCCCAGGTGTTGCTTCAGGATCCTCCAATTAGTGAGGTAATGAAATAAATTTATTCTTTGCATTTCAGCCATGGTTTTGTGGTTTTACTGCCTTCCTGCCTGTGGTGACTCACACAGTCCCTTGCCTGAGCTCCTGGGAGACAGCAGTCTTCCCCATGACCTGAGTCCAGTCTGCATATTGGGCTCTTCATTCCCTTTAGAAAGGAGTCACCTTTTAGAACTACTCTTCTTTTCCCAGAGGAGGTCATGATATGGGATAGAGATGGTGTTGTTTTAGGAGACCCCTCTATCGCAGAGGGGCCTCTGCCCAGCTCATCAGTTGTCTGGACTTCTAGTTCCAGGGCCTCATACCTGTTGCAGAAGGTGCCAGTCCTACTTACTACATTTTCAGGAGGAGGAGTGACCTTGCTCCTGGTACATGCAGTGACTCACTTTCAGCTTTCGTCTTCAACAGACCCCTGCCTAATTACCTTGCAGGGTTCTGATTCCACCTGCTTCTCAGCTACAACTGATGTTTGAAACTGCTGAGGGTCTTCAGACTGTAGCATCTCTGAAAATAACCAGTCTTGCTCATTCCCCCAAATACTACATAACCTATTCACTTCCTCCTGTAGCTCACTCACCTGGAGACACAGGTCCTCAGCCACAGGACACCTTCTGCAAAAGAACTGTTTGCACCAGCCTCGCAGAGAGGCATGAGGCAATTCTGGAAAGCTGTGTCCTGGAGCATTGCTGAGTGGGAAACTGAAGTTTTAATTTGGGTGGGGCCAAGGCAGTGTCTTTTGTAGACTCAAAGGGATTGCTGATCTCCAAAGGAACCCTCATTCCTATTTTTCCAGCCATTCAACAGGCATATGGTGCTGAAATTGGAACCTGGAAATTCCAGTACCCCAAAAAATAAGAAATCACAAACCTGGAAGACAATATTGTAATTTTCCAATTTATATTTGAAATAAAAATTTATAATATTACCAACAAAAATGACTATGAAACTTAAGCAACTACAGCCGAAAGGCACAGACTGTGGACTTAAGAGACAGTAATTAATACAGTGTTGAACACTTCTAAATGAGGATACACAGAGAAAGGATTTTGGAGATAATAAGAATAAGAAAGACTCTTGACTCAAAGTTAGAATCATAAAATCATTCATATAGAAAAGACTCTTAAAATCATCAAGTTCAACCATTAACCCAGCACTGACAAATCCACCACAAAACCATGTCCCTAAGTGCTACAACTACCCATCTTTTAAATGCCTCCAGAGACAGTGATTCAAACACTTCCCAGTGCATGAAAACTGTTTTGGTGAAGACATTTTTCCTAATAATGAATGTAAACCTCTCTTAACACAACTTGAAGCCTTTTGCTGTTGCTGGTTTCCTGGAAGACTCCCACCTGGCTACAGTCCTCTTTCAGGGAGTTGTAGAGAGCGATAAAGTCTCTCCTGAGCCTCCTTTTCTCCACATTAAACACCTCCAGCTTCCTTCAGCTGCTCCTCATCAGATTTGTGCTCCAGACCCTTCACCAGCTCTGTTTCTCTTCTCTGAACTCACACCAGCACCTCAATGTCTTTCTTGTAGTGAGGGGCCCAAAACTGGACACACACTCAAGGTGTGGCCTCACCAGTGCCGAGTACAAGGGGGACAATCACTGCCCTGGTCCTGCTGGCCACAGTATTTGTGATGCAGGCCAGGATGCTATAGACTTTTTTGTAATATTTTTGTGTCTCTCTTCATCAGCTCCTTCATAGTAGTCCTATTCCTCATCCTGTCTTTAAAACCTAGACTTTAAGCTGCCTCAGCTTTTCATAGACATCTAACCTGATCAGACTATCTAAAATACTTCATATGCATAATATGGACATGCACTGCTTTGTGTGGAAGCTCATAATTATTCCCACATGGCAGCAAACTAATATAGACTAATCTTGTACCTGGATTTAAAAATAAAAATAAAAAAAACCAACAACCAACAACAACAACAACAAAAAACCCAAAAAAAAAAGGCAGATCAACTGAAAAACATGTAAATATGTGCAGAAAGAGAGAAAGAGGTTATGCTCTCCTGCTATGTCGTACTCAGTTTTTAGTTCTGCTCATAACTCAACTGTAGATCCAGTGCAGAACTTGCAGAAAGATAACCTTGGTGCACTTTCAGGTATTTCTTAACATTTTTTAAAGTCCTGCTTCTTTTATTGTGGAAGGTTGTAAGGATATTATGATGCTTGAAAAATACAGGACTTTTAAAAACATGTATTATACATTTATTTAGAAAATTGCATATTTTTAAAATATTTCATAGATGTCCTCATCTTTCCTGGGAGCACAATGTGTATTTCCATCAGTTCTGCCATTTGAGTGCTCTGTCACAAAAATGGAAAAGCTGTTTTCATAAAAACAACTGAAGCGCTCTTTGCTGAAGCACCCGTATGACAGAGAAAGAGCTGGATCTCTGTGGATCTACATGGTCCTGCCAGAGTGGCATTATGCATAGTGCTCCAAGGGAACTCCTAGTATGAGTAGTGTTTGCATAAATGGGAAAAAACAAAAACTAAAGCTTAATAGAAATCCAAAAATTTGGATTGTAACATTGTAATCATGTTACAAAGGTTCAAACTTGTGATCAAGGCATATAGATTGGAAAATACTTTTTTATTATATAAGACGGATTTTATCTTGACTTGCTTGAATCCTCTTGTACTCAAGAGATGGGGGTGCTGGGTTGTTTTGGGGTTCTTTTAAGCAAAATCCCTTATTGGATAAAATAAATACATAATAGAGGAATGCTATTTCTGGAGTGGATTTATCTACTTTTCTAGGACTACTTGTGTTATTGCTGGCATTAGTAATGCAGTATGCAGACACTGACACAACTCAGTCTTGTGTGACCTGAATAAAACTAGTGTTTTAATAGTCTAACTGCTGTAAATGTCATGGATGGGATGGAGACCTGTCAAATGGGCAATTTGTTACCAGAAGGAATATGAGTGAAAATATATTCCACGATCTTATAGGGCTGTAGAAATTGTTATATTTTAGTTTTTTTAATTGAACAGCAAATGAGATACAGAGAGTAAATTATTTTTTTCTGTCCCCATTAGTTGCAGATACACTGGGCAGAATGAATGTGAAAACACAGCTTTACTTCCATCTTAAAATATTTCACAATGTTTTACACCAATGCTATAGTAGATGGGAGGAATGATTGACTGGCTCAAAGCAACCAGGTGGAAAGTCTGTGTAGGGGGGCAGAGACAGTTCTGTGTAGGTGGGATAGTGTTTAACAAATGCTGATGATGGTCTGTCTAATCTTTATATACTGTGATGGAACAGCACCTATACCTATGACTAAGGGATTCTAAAAATACTATTAAGCAAACTCAGTAATAATGAGAGTTTTACGTCAAATAGGCTGAGTACATAAAAAGCAGAGTAGACACATATTGCATAAAGAAAGCAAAGTTGATGTTACAGAAATTCTGATGGAATGCATGATTCAAGATTGCACGTCAAAAATATGTGGCCTAGTTTTTATACTCTTTAATTTCTTCTTTTCATTAGTTATCTTGCCTTACTAATTTTTTTTCATCTGAGGCATAACTTAAATTGCACAAATGGAATGACTTAAAGTGTCTTCAGAAATAAATCTAATGCCATTTTACAATAATATTGCTAAAGGAAATGGTCTATTCAATGGGAATTTTTAAATCAGAATGTAGTCCTTAAAACCAGTAAGTTAATTTGCTTGTTCCCATGTCAAAGTTGAAGGATACCTTTTATAAATTGCATTCAAATTAGGAATCATATACAAATGCTAGGCTTCCTGTTGCATTCAAAAAGGAAAACAGAACAGTTTGAGTATTATCCAAGGAGGTAGTTTCTGCTGTAAACTCACCCCAGAGAAAAGCTGAATCTAAAATGAATTGAATTGGAGCCAATACTTTATTTTATAAATTCTGAAAGTACATAACCACTTATTTCTTATCTCCTTATTTGAGAAAAATAAGTTAACTCTATTCCTTCCTCATTTAAAGGTTGTCTGCTAAATTGTTATTGCATTCAAACTATCTTTGTTGCTGAATCAGAAGTTTGTTGACTATTCCAGCCACCTACCATGCAAAGAGAGTTTGATTCATGTTCCATGTTCATGTTGACTTTCTTATCTCTGAAAGAAGACTTACTTAAAATATTTCAGTTGACTTCAGCTGACTTCAGTATATAGTAGTCAAATTTGACTTAGGAAGTGTTGTTTTCATATTATATATATATATGTTTCATATTAGGCAGTATTGTATATTAAAAATGGCCTGAAATCAATCAGACGCTTTCCTTCTAGGAATTTCCATGTAATATGGTTAGAATTTAAATATCTATACAGAGAAGCACACTGAATTAACAACAGATGAAAAGTGGAAGGCATTTCTGCTTCTGAGACATACAAGTTTCTTAGGATGGGAAATTGCAGACAGTGTTATGCATGCATCACAAACTCTCCTTGAATCTCATGAGGAGTCCACAGGCACCAGAAACACTCTGTAATGATCTTACAGAGCAAATCAGAAGGACATTTCTTCTCTGTGTTTCTTTGTGATTTGGTGTAGTTCAGGTATGTCTATGGCAGTGGAAGGCAGAACAGACTTTCAAATTGCACTTATTGTTAACTAGTACAAAACAGGACAGAGAATCAGATTCCAGAAGTAAAAAGCTTTCAGGGCCTTGTGCTAAACATTATGAACAACACAAGTGTCAGACCATTGGCCTTCCCTTTTTTGTGGTAAAAAATGTTTAGGACATTTAACTTTGGTAATATTTTCATTCTTTGCACCCAACTTCCTCTAGTGCAGTTTGGTTCTTTGGGATTGTATGAATTGTTTTCCTTCCTGGTTTTCTTCATAATCTTACATTCAGTTTACAGAATTCACTTATTCCCTTAATGAGCGATATATGAAGTCCTAGAAACAGAATGCTGTATCAAGTTTTGGAATGGTCAAGCAGTATCAGTTTAAAGAATTAGTTTGTTCATTATAGAGCTCTCAAAAGGGAAGTGTCCCATATACAAGTATCTGAAATTTACTTCAGGATACATCAGGTGAAAGCTGGCTGTGTTTCCAAATGCACAGAAGATTATTTATGTCACTCTTTATAATTTTCTTTGAGTTCAGCCTTTTAGTGTTGCTTCAGTATTGGTCCAGGTCTTTGGTTCAAGGTAGAGTTGGATATCTGACAGGTAGATAGCAGAGAAAATTTGGAGATCCTTTGTATTATTTTATTTCTATAAAAAAAATCTGCAGTAGGTTCAATAGTACTAAAGTATATCTCTGAATTTAATGCAACTTTAGCCAGAAGTTAACAAAGAAAGGCTGAGAAAACTTTAGAAATGTTCTAATTTTATGCTGTATTCTTTCCATGCAGCTAATGTTTTTCCTTTCTTACTCAAAACTGTCAGCATTTATTCTGTGAGAATTCTATGCCCTAAAATTTTAATTTTTGATTAAAAAGGGATATGACAATCAAAACAATGCAGATTTTTTTATTTTGAGGATAACTTCTTTTTAGATTAATGCAATTTATGTTTTTTCAAGGTTTTTTTTCCGGTTCCATCAGCGAGCTGAGAAATCCATCTACTGTTTGTGCAGTTAAAGCTTCATGTTCACCTGTCATCCTTGGAACTAGATTTTTTCTTTTGTCTATATTAATACAGTGACAAAGATTCAACAGTGCAAAAATATTCATTGACTGCAATTTGTGTGACCTCCTAGTTTACAAATTAAGTTGTCATTTATGCACATCTATAATTGAGGGTAATGTTTGTCCTGCAAATATTTATTACCATAATGTGAGGGAAGGCAAGAATGTAGCTTGTCTCAGAATGCAGTCTGCACAAGCATAAACAGCAATTAAAAAAAATGAAACTTTTTTTTGCAGACTAAAAAATTAAAGGCTGAAATAATTAGAACTTAAACCATTTTAAAGTCATTTTACACACTGTCTTTTCTATACATCTTCACTTCTTCCATTTAGCCAAAGGCAAAGAAGGAAAAGAGAATGAGTAAACAGCCTGAATCTGTTTTGTAAGAGATCATGTCTGTTCTTATTAACTGTTATATTATGTTCATTGGGCTGGTTGAAGGCAAACAGAAGGTCAAAATATTTGTTTTTCTTGTTTGGCTTTCTTACCATTGAAAGAAGATTCACTTGAAATATTTCAGCTGACTTCAGTATTTTTTAATGTATTTCATTAGAATCACCATTTTCAGCAATATTTTTAGAAAGTGGAAAGCTTTTGTGAGGAACATATGGATGCAATACCTTTGAGGGGTGGGGGGAGGTGCTTATCTGGTGATATAAAAATCTTATGCCTGTAAGGACCAATATGAAGAACATGAGCTCATTCTAACTTAACCCTGTAAGCAGAGGAAGATGGCTATGAATTGTATCAATAAATATTTATTTATATTTATTTATATTCCTCATTCCTAAGTATTTTTGTCAATTAGCAGACCTAAAAAAACTTAGCTTTTTTTTTTTTCCTTTTATTTTGCTTTTTTTTTTTTTCCAAATGAGGGGAGCACAAGTTATCCAAGGTAAAGTGTAGGTAATGTTAGAGCCAGTAAAAGAACGTGATTTGCCTGAAATCCAGCTGTTTCCATTAGGCAATGTTTTAAGTTTTTCTGCAGTCTTATTTTAACCATGCTGACAAATGTAGCTTACCCCCTGGAATTTTTTTTCAATTACAATCACAGTCTTGCACACTTTTTTCCTGTGCTGAAGACCAATCTGAGGTTATGTTACTGCACATAATAATTCTGTAAACTGTTTCAGAAGTTCAGAGTATTCAACCCTATACTAGCAAGTTCCTCACATAGATGGACATTTTATCCCAAACAATTGCTAAACCCAACAATGCTATTGCATTAAGTAAATGCTTCTCTTTGTCCATTCAGTGAAGTATGATATTATAGGCTCTGGCAACAGATGTGATTTCCTACAACATTAATGGCACAAGCACAAAAGCTCAGCACTACATAGATTTGAAGCAACCTTCAAGCCCTTCCCCACTGTCAAATGGCAAGATGAATGATAGCAGCTTGATGTTGTAGAGTATTCAATAAAGTAGAAGCTTTCACAGCTTGGCATGATAGACAAGCAAAAGCCCTTGATAAAAGTATGGGCTCTGAAATTGCATGTTCCAACAAAAATATTGCATTTGCCAACATGTGGGCGAGACCCTTTTACCCCACCTTGCTTTGAGGAAGGAAATATTGGTGCTTTACTCTTACCCATGTATGTGAAGGTTGTTCACTGCTGATTTGGTGAAGAGAAGGGACTGACTGGATGAATCCATTATTTGAAATAATTTTTTAAAGAACCGGGAACTCTTTTGTGGACACTTTTCTCAATTTCAGTAAAAACAAAAATCATAGCATTATTTTTAACAGGATTCCTGTCAAATAAATATGAAATATTACATCTGGAAAGCCATACTCACTTGGAAGATCCTATACAGAGGTCTCCAAATCATCGCTTTCCAAGTGCTCCTAATAGTTAAACTGCAAAAAAAAACTTCTCAGGCAATTTCTTTCAGAAAATCAGCAATTGCTTGTAGTTTCCCATACAGCAATATTTCAGATTATTATTGTGATTTATTAATAAAGTGGGGCACTCCATTATTAAATAGTGCATGAGTCATATTTAGTATACAGTAGATCAGGTACTGAGAATTGAGTTATTTTGAAAAGCTATTCAACACTGGAAAAACTGTGCCACATTTACATATATTGTAGAACTCTCCCAGGGATTCCAAATTTCTTTCTAGACTTTTAAAACCAGATCTTTAAAATGTCGTTAATTAATCTCTCAGGTCTGGGAACAAAGGAACAGAAAATTTCAAAATTTTTAAGTCCATCTATATTTTTCAAGTACTACCAGTCATAACCATGTGCTAGAGACTGTCACCCAGTACAGACAGTTATTGGAAGGAAGAGGGGTATACATAAGTTAATAAATTACTTATAATTATGTCAATTTTTCTTGAATTATCCATCTGTAAAATTCTTATATGAATGGCTCTTCAAAATGTTGGGAGCTGAACAGGTGTTCCAGTGAGTTAAACTGACAGCAAAGAGGTACAACAGACTAGTAATGACAACCAGATAGCAGAGACTCTAGAAAACACCACTTGAGTTGCAAGACATTTTTGATATGGTGGTAATGAGACAAATCAAAGAAGTTATATACATATATATATATATATATAAACAGATTCTCAGGAAGATAAGGAGCAAAATGTACAAAATACAAAAGTTGGCCGTGAGTATTGGTTCTCTGACCACGTGGGGCCTGTTCAGTAAACCATGGTTTGGGTTGAGAGGAATCTGGATGCTTTTATTCTGCAGGGATTTTTAAAATATTCAGACATATTTTCTTCCAGCTTGGACAAAGAGACAGACATTTTAACTGAAGATAATGTGCAAAAATGGTTATTTGGAATCATGGAAGTGCATGCATGTTTGTGTGTGTTTAGGATACTTTGCACTGGATGCAAAGCTTATTCATCATGCAAGATGGATCAGACTGTAAAAGAGGAAAGCTTTTTTAATATTTATTTGCTGTGGAAGATGAGATTGGGATGGAGGATCAGTCAAGAAAAAGGAAAAGAAAAAGGAATGGCTCAATTTTTAAACTGAGTATCACCCTACAAAATAATCCTTATCTGATAAAGAATTTCTGCAAGAATTTAAGCATCCTTTTGTGAGTAGTCAGTAACTCTGCATTCATCCTATTCCGGGCTTGACCTGAGATCATGGGGTCTGGTCTGCAGAGGTGTTCAACTTTCATGGACCTCACACAAAAGTGCTTTGAACCTTTAAAATACTCTGTAATGCATGCTGGAAAATCAGATTCTATGCCCTCAACTTGGACTCTAAAAATCCATGAGTGCTCTTGACCTCTTTGTCTCTTTCTAGTACCTATAAAACAGGGAATTACACCATCTCTTCATATCACTAGAGTGCTATGAAGATTAAATAATTTTCGTGAAGCACTCTAATATTGCTGTTTGGGCATCATAGAGAAACCCATGAGAAAATTAATCATCCTGTCTTCAGAATGACTGTGCACTACATAAATCCTAAGGCTACACATTTGACAATGAGAATAAAATTTACTGAACAGCTAATTTTCTAGCTTCTTTGTTTCTTGTTCTTTCTTCAGTCATTCTGCCTCTTTTTTTCCCACAACCCCCAAGGTTTGCTCCTACACTTGCCAGAGATTCCTGGTGATAACAGCCTTCCGCTAGCCCTCCAAAATTTATCCCTCTATTCCCTCCCTTATATGCTGTTGAATTCTTCTCCTCCCCTCCTGCCTTCCTAAAGCACATTCCAAAGTAAATAACAAAAAACTTCTGAATATTTATTCATTGACGTCTTATTATGCCTTCTGTGGAGAAGAAATAATGTTTTTTTCTGTGTGTGTAACCTGGTACAATGAGTTCTGATCCCGATCACAGCATTTTCATGATGCTATAAAATTAAAATAAAATAGTATTACTGTCATGGCTGTCTCATAATTTAGTACAGAAATCTTGCACCACATGCAGCTTGGTTTGAGGGTGACCTCATCGATTTCCTAGCATATAAGAACTAAGAGGGACAAAATAGAGTGAGAACTGAGAACATTGTAATATTTTCTTTTTTTCTAGTAAATTGAATAAGTTAAGTTTTTATCAAATGTCTAGAAGACCAATCTGTATATGCTCTTTTTAATTTACATAATTTGTATTCTAATATATAGCATACAAAATAGTTCAGGAATCATTTGCCTGTATTAGTCTTTACAAATTCTCTACAACTACTTCCCTTGTCATTTTTATTGAGAAACAGTTCTTCAGCCCAAAATACAACCTGAAATATCAATCTGACACACTAGCTTTGGTTAATGACTTCTCTTAGATAGAAAATATTAGATACATCACACTAAATGGATTTTTAATCTTGTATGGTCAGAAATACAGATTATGTAGCTCCCAGATTTTAAGAGTTGGCAAAGTACATGAACAGAGAATCAGGTTCATAAAAGCAGCTTTAGAATAGCTTTGGTGAGTTGCTTTTATATTTCCAAAGGAAATAATTATTTTATAACACAGCTACAACTGTCTATCTTTCATCAACACGGATTTTAGTGTTTCAGAAGTCTTCAGAAAAAAAAATATATTAATGGGAAGATAAGATAGGGAAGAAGGACGACCAGAAATTGAATTGATGATTTATGCACTTTTAACCTTGGGCGATTCAATTTCCCCTGATTTTAAGAGTGAAACTACCTCTTTAATGAAAACACACTCAATTAGATTAGATGATTTGTAAAAATTTTTGATATAAATTCCCACACAAATGTTAAAAGCAAAAAAGCTTTTTAACTGTGTCACAAATAGTTATAAGAAAATCTTTATGTATCAGTTAGGGAATTGGATTTTACTATGATGGGAATATTTAGAAGACCAGTTCTGACCAGCAAATCAGACCAGTTTAAAATTTTAGGGTGACACAGTTCTGGATTGACACTTTTAACAATGAACATTGTGTTGTCAATATCTACTTCTTAAACATTTCATTTGCAAACTCTGAGACCTTAACAATCTGAACCTAAACCAGCTATGACTGTGCAGTACCTGGAATTGATGTGGTTTTAGTTGGCACTGAGGGCTGTCCTTCCCTTGACCAAGATCAGTCAGTCAAGGTTTTTCCCAGGGGAAGACAGTTGCAGGGTGGACTCTCTTCTTTCCTCCCCACCTTTCTTTTCTCACTGCTCTGTCCAATTCCCTAAAAGAAATGAGACTATCTCATCTAGTTTTGACAACTTATTTTTTGGGATCAGAACTCAGGCTGACATAGCTTATTCTGCAGAATTCTGGTTTTAATAGACACCCTTTCTGCCTGTTCCCCATCCTTACCTCTGTACTGGCATATTTTACTGCTTGTGCATGTTTTTCTTCTCCCTGCTCTGCAACTGTACTAGAGATCTCTCTTTGCAATGGCTATTGTTTTAATATTTAAGCTTAACTGTCTTACACAGTGTTATTAATAGTGTTATAATGGTGTAAAATCCTTGGACATTTTACCAGTCATACTATTTTATGTTTTCTTTTCTTTGGATACAAAGCACGCAAATATTAATAATGTCTTCCTTAATGTCTTCCTGATACAGGCCTAATTGACCTCTGCTTTTTCTTGAGGAGTGGTGAATCCGTCTTTCATCGAACCAGCCAGTTGTTTTTCATGTTTTGGCCACTAACTTTATTCTTCCTTTACAATTTGATGGCCGAAATGTAATATATTTTGGAAAACACCATCACATTATTTCTAGACTTTACTGTAGATTTATGAACTCAACTAATTCATTATCACAGTAAGGGAATGAGCTCTACCCTAAGAGTTTCCTGGAGGCCCTAGCTTGCATGTCTTCAGTGGCAATATCATGGTCAGAAACCAAATAGGTGGGAATCCAGCTAGAAGTACTGATTTTAAACAAAGTTAGGTTTCCGGAAGGTCCTGCAGGAGGATTGTTTCAAAACCTCAGTCCTCTGAAAGCCTCTGATATTCAGACTAAATATACCTGTTGATGATCTACATAGCTATGTTCTCGTGCAGTAAAAACTTTGCACATCTTTTCTAGCTTTGCATCATTCATCCTAATTTCTCAGCTCTTTTTAACTCCCCGTGGTAGACGTTTCCTCTTTCCTGACCACACCCATACTGTAGAGCGGGAAATACGTGCTGCAGTGGTTCTCAGGAGAGCCATGCCGTTGTCCTGCAGTACGGGACCTGGAGTCAGCAGCTGTGCTTGTGAGGCTCTGGCCACGGCAGAGCAACCTCAGACCTGTTCTGCTGCTCCTGGGTCACTGCTAAGCACTGGCAGTGGCAGCCTCCAGCCCTTGTTAGAATGTCTCACCCAATGTGTCTGAGAGGCAGAGCTGTGACCGGAAATTGCCATTAGAGTGGTTTCTGATGGAAAATGCCTGCTTATCAAAATCAATTGTTTCCCAAAAAACATTATATTATTTACTGTGAAGGTTACAAACAAAACATTCAACTGTTCATTTCTCAATCTGTCTTGCACAGTAATCAGGGAGCATGTCTAAGGATGCCAAGAGGATTGTTCTGCCAATCCCTACACTACATTTGTTCGGATACAAATTTCTTTTCCAGTAGGTGATTACTGAAATCTCTCTTAACCCTGACATGTCTAGAAGGGCTTTTAACAATAAGTGACATTCTCTTGACTATAGACATTCATTGAATTCAAACCCACATCCCTTTTAAGCCAAGAGGTTTGGAATGAAATTGCTACTCTTCCTGCTCCACCCTGCCGTGACCCAACCTCCCTGCCCTGGAGTGAAAATGTTAAAATTTAAATAATTATCAGTCATTTCAATGGTGGTTATGTGAGTTTAGTTAAAATGTGAATATATATCCAAAAATAAACGTGCAGCTTCATAATATGACAAATGATTGAGCTTACCAGCTGAGTCAGAATTTTTATGGAAAAAAAAATCTTTTGGGATGGTTCTTCCTGCTTTCACACACATTAATAATACTTTTAGGAAAAAATCTGTCATTACATTATAGTGCCTCCATTTTGACACGTGCCAGAATCTACACAGTATTCCTATTAATGAAAAAAAGGAAATGAAAAAAAAAAGTAGGAATTCTTGCAAAAAGAATAAATAGTTTAAATATCTTAGTTAAGAGGCAGTGATTTTTGAACAAATAAATAGGGTTTTTTTATTAATTGATTTAGTTAGTCACAGGAGCAGATTTGAAGACTGATGGATTTTTTATATCTATTTTAACCTGGTGAATAAATCTTTCACTGATTGTACCTATTCAAAAGGAGCATAAGTATTTCAAACAATATGAAGGTAAGTCTTTTTCAATTCATGACTGAAATGGAATTCCATTCCAATAGCTAGGAAAAAATTTATTTATTTGAATTTAAATCTTCAAAGCATTTTGCTGTAAATTAGCTTAATTTCCAAACATAATTGTCTAAACAATATAATAAAAATTAGAATATTACCGTTTGAAAAATATCAAATGCTCACTTCAAAAATGTAAAAAGTCATGATTTCTTTATGTAAAATATACTTTTCAGAAATGATCGTTTTACAGTTGCAGTATCAGTTTCAACAAATCCTTCTTTCCCAATATGAGAGGTTATATATTGATAGAAATCTCTTGGTCTTCTTTATGCTACAGTGGTATTTGAAAGACAACTACTGCTGCCTGTCTCTGTGATCCTGGGTAACTGGCAACAATGAGCAGCCCATGTAAAACCATACCTTATGCACCGTTTCAATGTATTCCTGCAACCATATCATGACCTTGGCTAGACTGTGCAAATCAATGCAAAATATCATCTCTGATTCGGGTCTTCTCTGGCAAAACTGGAGCAATTATAGTTCCTTGATGCCATATGTTTCTGTTCACCTGGGTATGTGGTTACTTGAGGCAACATCTGATGTATCTTTTGTGTTTCTGCTTCCTCATATCGCAGCTAACTCATTACTACTAAATAATATAAATTATGGTCATCAGTCCAAGGAAATAAAAACAGAAAAAAAATTTTAAATCTACCTTTTTGTAAAGCAATTGCAGATATCAAAAATAAATCTTTATAAATCTTAAAATAAACAGGCAGGAGTTCAGCTTCCCTGTCATTACTCTTTTTTTATTGAAAAAACATGTTAGCTATTGGGAAATGTTCTTCCTCCATGGAGGTATCATTTCTTTCCTTGGCCATAAACAGGCTGCCACAGCAAACACTGCACATTTGTCTAACATTCTAAAGGATAATTTTGTCTATGGTGAAATACATCATTGTGTTCAGCAGCCTTGAGTGAAACGAATGCTTCAATTGATTCAAAATATTTTATTTTCTGGCTCTCTGAGCAACATAAACTAAAATCAGGGACATAAAGGACACGTCTCCATTTTAAGGAATTTTTTAAAATCTTCTATAATAGACAAGGAAGTCACACCTACACTTAGATATGCTTAATTTTCAATGCCCTAAAAAGCAGAATAATAACTGAAGAACACAAACAGTGTTAAAGAAATTTTTTTTCTTTCATGTTCTCTGAGTTGCAGTATGAAATGGGGATTAATAAACACAGCAGCTTTCCAGTAAAGAGTATTTTTTAGCTTTCTGTAGTGTATAGCATGGCAAGCTGGAACATCAATATTTCTTCAAAATCACTTAAGTGGTTGTCATCAAATGAGGGATTAATTCCTTCACAGTAAACTTGCACACAATGCATAGGTTCCAATTCTCTGAAAAACATAATGATCCTAGAGCTTTGAAAGATGCCAAGCCTGATATTTCAGGAGACTGAAAAACTGTACATAGCCATAAAACATAAAGATCACAGAGGGAACTAGCTCCAGCATGATGCTTTCCTTCTATAAGTTGCCTCTACTCAACATGGCAAGTACAGCTTCTGAGGATTTGCCTTGGATATGGCCTCTTTATTATTCCTGTCTGCAGAAAACTCTGGCAACTAATACCTGCGGTGGTGACAGAGTTCTGGAAAAAAATGTCTGATAAAGAGTAGGAATTGCTAGGATTTCCTAACAATGTGCATTTGTTGCTTGGTTGGTTGGTTTTTAATTATCTTGATAAAGCTGTTGGAAAGATGGGTGATGAAAATAACTTTACCCACTTCGAGTGCTACCAGTGTCCACATATCTCCAGTCAAATTTCATGTTTTTCTCCTTGGTATATTGATAACTTCTTTTTCGCAGCTTCTTTGTTCTCAGAGTCCTGTTCTAATATATCATAAATTTAACTGTCCATTGCAATTTTGCTGTGGGTCTTCTTTTGCTCAATTTCCATTTCAGAGGAAATAAATATGATGAACTGATAATAAATCTGTTGGTGTAAGCAACACAGGAAAAGGAGTAGGATAACTATTCCTATTCACTCCAGAAGAGAACAAGCTGTTGCTTTTGCTCTGCACCTCATTTTCAGACACAGGCCCAACCTCAGCAATCAATCTCAACCACTTACTGAAGTGATATGCATGCTTTTACTAGTCTAAAATATGGCCATCAATTATCTAACCCTTTAGCTTTTATCTGTTTTATTTTATATTTCTTTTTTTTTTCTTTTTTCTGCTCTTTGGATTCACTGAAATGACAAGTTAATTAAGCATAGGAACATGTTTATACTGCAAAGGATCATCAGAAACCCCCCACCATTCCCTGTATATTTAGTGATATCTAGGGTTCCTTTGAAAATTGCTGCATGTAACAAATGTGGGCTGGTGACAAACTGATCATTTTTGTGCAAATTCATTGTGTCTTCACCACCTGTATGTAAATAATGTAAAATACCTTCTGTATATTGGAAAAAAAAAATACTTGAAAAGGATTCCACCTCAAGACTAGAATAAGACAACAAATACTTCAGATTCCCCAGTCATGTCTTGTCCTGTATGAGTGATAAATGTAATGACTTCCAGCTTGTCTCAATTTAGCAGTATGATACTTGAAATATGTGTACCATCTGCACACGTTCTTTCAGGTAAAAAATCCCCCTCGATCTCATTTTAGCAAGTATTTTTAACCTTTAAATATGAGTTTCTCTCCAGTCCTGAAGAGCTCCTTGCACTGAATGTCCAAGTGCTTCGTCACCATGCCAGACCACCGAGACCTGCGTGTGGCTGATGAAGTATTTCAATCTGCTTTAGGATTAACCTGTTTTTTCTATGACACAACACCTACTGTATGTCGACTGGAAAGGGAGATTAACTAATTTTCAATTTGTTTGTGGACAGATTCCCATTTATAAAATAAACAGGCAAATCACTTCAAACAGAGAGAACACTCAAAGCTAAGTTGTATATTTCTTCAGCTGATACAGAATGACCTTTCAGATGAAAGGATAATAGTCGACACAGAAAAGGAAGAAAAAAAGTCCTGTGTGCTCTTTGGAAGGTTTAGAGGTCACTTGGCTACAGAGAGAGAAGGATACAATGGAGGCTGCAGAAAACACTGCAGAGGCAAACATGGACTAGGGTTTAGCTTTTTTTCTTCTGAGCCTGACCATTCACTGCTGGCCATCTCCGTTTAACAAGAGCCTCTGTTTCCCTGACTAAGGGTATGTTCTGTTTATTGTGTGGCAGAGGCTCCACTTATGTATTAGCTGCCTATCTGAACTCCTCTTTGGAGAGCAAATAATTGGTCAAATCCAAAAGCAAAATGGCATGCTTAGCCCATTCAGCCGTCTGGCAATCATATGACAGGGCTGAGAGAAGATGGTGGGGGTCTTACAAGACAAAGTAAGATATTATTCCCTATGAAATCCTGTGGCTATATGCACCTCTGTCTTCAAGTACAATCAAGGTCTTTGTTCTGCCACAGATCCTGGGAGTCAGCTTGCTTCTCCCATTGAGAAAACTCAAAGCAATTTCCCACACTCGTAGCAAGGCATCACCAGGCCATAAAGATTTTTCTGTCCTCTGAGCACACGACATTTAGACAGAAATAGAAAATGAAAAACAAATTCCTTTTCATTTTACTGACCTTCAGAAGCTATACTCTTAAAAACAGACATAGCATTTGCACCAACAGAACCTGAGTATTGACTACACAGAATATGCTTTCAGAAAAACTTTTTCCCATGCCCACTTTTGATTAAAACTTTTTATACTGCTTCTCTTGAAAGAAACCAGTCAGCGTAAGGGCTGGAGATACCAGTTACTTATATATTTCACATCCTTGCAATTTCACTTTTGCCCATACACACATCCATCCTCACACAGCCACCAAATTAATGACTCTTCTCCCACATTCAGGTTTGAGAAACAATCCTTATGACTACTTAGATATGTTAAACCTTTTTAATGGTTGACTTTACACAGATACATGCTAAACTGATCACCATTTTCAAGGCAGGAGTCAGGTTTCCAAAGTCACCTTGAACACTACCATCAGAAATTATTGTTTATCCTTGGATTATTCTGGCTGCATTTAAATAACAATAATAATAAAAAGAAAATGATTGAAAGAAGCAGAAAGCTATTGAAGGATAGTCTAGTCTTAACATTAATTTCTACATGGGACCCATATGTTTCCACCTTTATCTTACAATTCATCTGAAATATTAGTTTTTATTGTAATTTCTTTTTTACCTTTTATTCCACTACTTCTGAAAAAAATACAGACTAATTATATTTCTCCTCTCTGAAAGTTGTCTCCAGGTTTGGTTTTTGTTTTGTTATGAAGCTAAATGTTTTATGTTGAGAAGCAATATTTGGATGGTATGAAGGCTAGGTTGCACATTTAGCAGGAAGTTAGAAAAACTCTGTTTGTTTAGCTTTGTGAAAGAGAGGCTGAGAAGGAAATCTATAAATACATCAGCAGGATAAACATCAGGAGAGAAAAGAACCATTTAAGTGAAACGCCAGTGTTGTCACAGGAACAAATGGATGTGAACAGCTGGAAATAAAGTTAGCGGGAAATTAAAAGAAATGTCCCAACTCTTAGAGCAGTCAGGTTCTGGAACATAGACTTCCAATAAGAAAACATAGGACACTAAATCCCCCGAAATTGTTTTGAGTATAGAGGTTATTAATAAATGAGTTTTCTGAAAGGTGAGAAAATATATCAAAGAATTTCAAAGAGTTTCCCCAGCCTTAGGTTCCTGGGAGTTTTATAATGGTTTTATTTATTTATTTTGATTTGCCATAGCTGAAAAACCTGAATGGAATTTCAAAAGCAAGCTAAAGGAACTTGATGTTGAAAACAAGTTAATTAGGTCTCTAATTTTTCCTGGTCTCCTTTGAAAATCCCACTGCTGAAATGGATCTCTTTAGATACGAGTAAGGACTACATTACCTTGCTTTTGAAATATTCAGTGCTCCTCTGGGAAACTGAAGCTCTCAAATGATTCAGGGAGATACAGACATAGTGAATAAAAGGCGAGTAAAGTGGTTTTAAGCAACTGTCCCTCCCCATGATCAGCTCTCAAACGCCCACAGTTATAAACAGCTACCTGCTGTGACCCACACACTGTGGGTTCAGCTATTTGCAGACCAAGGCCAAATTCTGTGAAACACAACTGTATGACCTTGGCTTGGTTTTACTGTAAAAAAAAGACAGAGGTGAAATTTTTGAGGGGATTCTAGTTACTAGCTTATGGAAAAAAGAGAAAACTATCATTGTGAAATAATATAAAATGCTGAGAAAAGAAAGTAGATAACTGAAATGTAGAACTCAGCAAGAGCCTCCTTTAAAAGCTGATATTTCTCCCTCTGCCCAAAAGGTGTCTGGGCAGCACAGACTCATCAAGTGTCTGCATACTAATTATTGGTCTACTAACACATTAGTCTCAGGTATAAACTGGCATACCTATCTAATAAGCACATTAAGATACAAATAATTTTTGTACACTTGTAAGCTCTGCATGAGTTGGTAAAAAACTCACATTTTACCAAAAAGTTGTTGAAATATGACTCAGCAGAGGAAGGGTTACCTGATATGAACAGGAATTCAGAATCATATTTTAGGATTCAGAGATTCAAGACAACAATTGGCAAACTCAGTTTGATCTTTTTAGGCATATTAAATTTTTTTAATGCTATCCTCTTGATCATTTTGGCCAAAATTCTTACCGCCTCGAAGGAGCTGACAAGGCATATGTGTCCACTGTCACCTTGACTGAGCTGGAAGTATTTTGTGGATTGTGACAGAAGAGAAGATTTAAAGGATTTCTGCTTCCACCAAAGGCCATGTCATGGCCTTCCACATATCTGTACATGTCAAAACTGTTTCCTGTCAGATCAAATCGGCTCCTTAGTCCTTAATATTATCTACACTGATGAGACAGATGAGCACATTTATATCTAACTGGTGTTAGAGCTGCACTGCAAACTTTGCCTTTTTAATGGTAATGCTGTAAGGAAACATCTGTAATAAGTAACGAGATGGTACAACACAAGAGCAAATTGCTTGGAGACAGTAACGCAGTTGCTAAGAGAAGCAGCTAATAAATATGGTTTGAATAGAAATGCTAATGAAATAGAGCTGGATGCTTGGTATGTCGTTTAACACTACTGCATATACAGCAGTTAATCTTTTTCAGGATTCTCTTCGTTGTCACTGAGGTCTATGCCTGTTTTTACTGCTTTTACTGCAAATCAGATGAATACTGTCACATTGCAGGAAACAGTGAACAAATGTAGTGATGTAAGGTTACATTCAGCTGGACACCATCTATCTGAGTGATTAATTGAAGGTGTATGCAAAAAGCTACTGAAACTCAGCACTTCTGTCAAAGAGCAGAAAAAAATCAATAAGAACACCATTGTGTTGATTTGTTGTACTTTTGTGAAAAACGCAAAGACAAATCAAGGATATATTTTCAAACCTGCCAGGAAGTTGCTGGAAGATGAAAGTCTTATTTTTTCCCCACTGAATTATAGGTTCTATTAATACAATGGCATCTGCTGTAAGGACAGGATCTAATATGCAACACTCTTCCCATGCATTTCATCGTCCCTGAGGTTTTAAATGTATTCTTGTTCAACCTTTAGTTAAAGATGATTGCTACTATGAAATCAATTTTTGTTGTTCTCCTGGGTAGATATTTAAGAAAGATTTACGTACAGTTATGGCAGAAAGGGGGCATTTTGGCACAAGATATTTACCTGTATGTGACGTGTCATGTTCAGTTAGTGTAGTCCATTGGGATTGCCTGATGAAGGAATACTAATTTCTATAGACAACTGACCACATGCAAGTCCAGCTCCTTTACAGTTCATGTCCATCCATGTGGGACTTCTTCACTGGGATGCTATTGGGGAAGCATCTTTTGTCTTGAATCTCTGAACCAAAACCAATTTACACTTCAGAACATGTAGAAGAGTATCTAAATTACCTAACCACTATGCCAAATCTATTTTCAGCAAGCACACAAAGAGACTGAATGTTTCAAGCCAATGACCTCAACCACATAGGGGAGTAGCAATATAGCTAGTTTCTAATCCTGAGAGTAAATGTCAACAGCTTCAGTACTGGCTTTATCAGAGAATGAAGAAACAGTATTTGTGATTTTTTTTTTCCCTCAAATAAAAACTCCCAGTCCAACATGTTGTGAGATTATTAAGATCAAATGAATGTTCTCTGAGAACTCTTGAAAATATTCAAAATTCAAGAAGCTTTCTGAGTGCCATATGAACTCATTCTGAGGCCAATGCATTTACCAGAAAGACATAATGGATTTGTTCTTTAATCCTCTCTTTGAAATACTACATTCATAGAATTAATGGAAACACTATGATGTCTCTTTGCTGACTAGAAGTATATGAATAAGCAAGCTTACAATCTGGGTTCCTATTTGTAGTTTTTAATGTTATTCAGAAATAAACAAGGGTCCAATCCAGAATGATTCACTAATTCACAGACCTAATGAATGCCTGAATAGTCCAATGAACTCTAATGAATGCAGTTTCCAGAGACATATCTTAGTAAGATGTGCTAAACATCAAATAAATAATATTGAGAGTAGTATGTCAGTATAAATACTAGGAGATTTTTGCCTCCATAATCTGTAATTACTTTTGAAATACAGATTTCTACTTCTGAACACATTCAGACATACACTGTAGCTCCTGGAAACTGCAGAGCACAAAAGCTTTATGAAGAATATTGTATGGATGCTCCTGAACTGGAAGCAAACAACAGACAAGGAGAAAAGAAGCTTCTGCAGTATCATGGTTTGATTCAAGAAGTGGAAATAGGATGTTAAGGTGCTCAGGGTACTTGAAACAGACTATACCTGCACTGGTCTGTTGCCAGTGTTAACTGGCTGCTAATGACTTTTCTAGAAGCCTTCACTCAGGTGGCCACGGGGCAGAATTAAAAAGTAATGAGAGGTATACACTGACTTCTCTCTATGAAATTCCCAATCTCATTGTCACATTGTTGACATTTCTGAGTAATATAAAGTTCATGTAAGTTCATAGAATTTGTCTAATAAGATTAGATAACTTTGCTAAGCTGATATGCTCAGTAATGAGAAAATAGTCTTAATTACAAGTGGAAAGAGATGGAAATCTCCAAGGAGTGATATGTCCTCTCCTAAAATGATAATTCTAAGGTGGAATAAATTGCTGTTTGGAGTTATCCACTTCTCCCTACCACTCAGGCTCAGCTAAGGTAATGATTCTGGGAGATCTCCTCCACATCTCATATGTTTAATTACATGCACAAGGCTTCTAAGGTGAAGACAGCAGATCATTGCACTGCAGTGATGCCATTACTACATATCGCTGTAGATTTATAAACCCTGCTTTGCTTTCATTTTTTGGAGAAGTCTGAAGATGACTAACAGATAAGTTTGAAATACTGGGTCACTAGTAAGTATCAAGTAATTAATAACTTTAAGGACTTTTATGAATATTCAGGAAAATTGCTATGGTTTTTGATTCAAGATAAGAAGCTAACAACCTAGACTAAGGTTTATTCTTGCTTACAAAAAAGCAAGAGGAAACTTAAGAAAATAACCAAAATTTTGGTATTGCTTTTGACCACGGAAACTTGTAGGTTTGGCTAAAGATGAAAAGAATGGAGAAAACTTTTTATTAGTCAAATTCTTGGTCAAAGAAAAACATTGGATTTCTCACTAAGAAAGACTTTTTTAAGCCACCTATGTTAGCAGAATGTTTGCTTACCTATTCGTACTTATCACCTCACAGAATCTCAGAGTTGCTGAGTTTGAAAGCTATTTCCCATCAGCTGTTTTTACATACTGATAAGATCCTTCTGAAACTTTTCTTCTCCAGCATGAACAGTCACAACTCTCTCAGCCTCTCCTTGTATGAGAGATGCTCCAAGCCCTTGATAATCTTTTTGGGTCTTCAGTGGACTTGCTCCAATATGTCCTGCTTACTCTGATACTGGGAAGCTTGGGATCACAAGTCCAAGTGTGTCTTACATGGGCTGAGTGGAGGAAAAGGATCACCTTTCTTATAATTATTTATCCTGACAATGAAAATGTTTCTCATATACATATATATATGCATATATGAATTAAAATACATATATATGTATTTTGTGTATCTATATATATATATTTTGCAGGGAATTACTGTTTTCAACAGTATTTTGGATAGTGTGAGAAAATGGATGTGTTGGAGAGTAAAAAAATGTCCTAATAGTTAATCTGAAAAATATTTCACATATAGAATATTTATTTACAAGAAAATATTGGAAATAAAAAGAGAAAATTTAAATCAAATGTATTGTTTGACCTTGACAGAATATTTTGAATAATTTGTTTTATATTCTTATTTGATTTTATTTGGAATTCTGTAAATTATAATAGGATAAAAAAGGCCTTTTCCTGACAGTAAATATACAATATATATTTACCACATATATAAAAGGTACTTAGTAAATATTCTCTGCCAGCTTTGATTATATAAGAGAAACCAGCTGGCTATTCAGAAACCATTCATTGTGTGTTTACAAGTCATCAGACCAAATGCCAGTACCAGTAGGAGACATATCCAGGGGACCTCCCCTACTCTTTCAAAGTCACAAAAGTTCATTATTTTTCTGTAGCTAAAGGTAATGAACTAACTATACTTATTTTGAACTTAGCTTTCCACCCAGCTTCATTTATGATCAAGTTGTTTGCTGGAGATTGTTTATTGACATAATATTGAAGGCTTAAAGGTTAAAAGGTTATAATGGAAAAAAAACCCAACAAATAATGATTCTTTGCTGCTATGGTAAGGCAAAAAAGGCGCAAGTTATTATATCTCTCAATCTTAAGGAAATTACCTGCTACATTCACACAACAGTCTGATCTTCAGAGAATGATTATATACCATTTGTCAGTTCAGTCCTTCTTGCTGCACCAAAAAACATTCAAGTTTTATAAGATGGTGCATAAGTTCAAATACCGCTGTCTAATTTTCTTTTTTTTTTTGCCTTAAAAAAATTCTACTTTTAAGAGACACTCTTTTATTCAGTAAGTGAAATGTCTGATTTACAATAGAACTACTGAAATTGCCATAAAAATATTGTCGCAAAGTTCTGGCATTGTGGTATAGTAAAGGGAGAAGATTTTGTCTTTTAATATATCCACTGTATTGCCTTGCAATAGATAACAATTGAACTGATTTACTCTTTTACAGATTTTTTATTAGTTCTGAAGTCAACCCATTGAAATTGTTGTCAGCAATTTGATTTACTTAAACAACTTGCAGTGATGCTAGAGTTCTCTCAAGTGGTCTGTATTCAAGAAAATCATCATCTATTCACAAAAATTTCCCAATGATTTTCCTCTTTACTCATTCCCTTTATACTTCATCAAAACTGATTTTACTGTGACAATCTTTAGGGTGGTCGGGTATTTCATGGCAAACCTATCATTTTTTTTAACCCTCCTAGAGTGTTTACAGCAATGATTGAACAGAAGCTTACATTTTAGAGGATAGATACTTTTTTCAACTCTCCTTTGACTGTTTGGACTTTGTCTGGCAAAAGCTTGCTTATAAACATTTTTGTCATTAACTGACATCAGTGAGAGACTTTTTCTTGCCAGAGTAGGATATGGGGCAGTCATGGATGAAACACAAGTGACCTCACAGTTGGGAAGGATATGAGGTTTTGTACAAGTAATCTTGTATTGAAAGCAGAAGCCTTTCTGAAGGTCTGTTGGTAGTCCTAAGACTAAAACTAATTTATTTTTCTTGTTATTATACCTCTAACTGCCAGGTCATTTTTTAAATAAGAAGACTTAATAGATGTCAGTGCTGATTTAAAATTCATTCTAAGATTTATAAATCACATTTACAAGGTGAAGGATGGTCACAAAAGCTGAAATGACAGACACCCCCACCACCATTCGGGGAAGAAACAAAATCTGACAGAGAGCAAATGTTAGCTTCCTTTTAACCCTACTACCACAGAAAAGATGTTAATAGAATACATATATCTCACGTTTGGTTTGCCTGTTCTGTTGAAATTACAGTTAAATGTTGTTTGTTTTTAAAAATTTTTTTAGTTTGACTAACATTGTAAGTACATGGATTTTGCTCATTGTATTAGTTTTGGATTCTTCGTATCACAGCCAATTTATTTTTTCTCAGTGCATTTGTATGTGTAACAAGCATAATATTTGGGATAGGAAGAACATCTCCCATAATTTATTTCAACATGATTAAATGAGTACAGCAATCACTTAAACAGCACTCAAAGAGATGTGAAAATGTTCACTCCCTCAAGAAAAGGAGAATTTTCTTCGTATGACTGACTCTCTCCAAATGACTGAGATTTCTGCTGAAGTGTGTGCTATTGCAAGGTAAGATGCAAACAATGAAAAAGAAAACAAAAGATGAAGCCATCACCTGTGACCTCATTAAAACAGAACTCTTAAGAGAAAAATGCTCTCTGTGCCTCTGGTCACAGGATTCTGATTTAAATTAAGGCAAACATATTGTGCAAGCTGGAGATTATTTTCCTTTTAAATTTAAATCTGTGCATAACAGGAAAATACATTTCCTATGTTGGAATAGGTGTTCCCAAACCTACTTTGATTTTATGAGTATTTGAGGAAGGAATGGAGAGGGCTCCTTTGGGGACCACAAGGCAGGGACCTGCTGGCCAAGGCCTGTCCTATCGCCTCTGGACACCAGCCTCCATCCAGGGTGCAGGACAGGCTGGGGAGCAGCTGAGAAACACCTGGATCTTATATGCCATAGATAAACAACCTACTTTATTTGGAGAGCACCTGAACTGAACTACCTTAAATAATGCCTTACACAAGGATGTGAACATTGTTTCTCCTCTTCTGTGTTTAGCTGATACCCAAGGGGATTTTATATTTGTTGCCATTTATCAAGTAGATAATAGCCTATTTAAAATAGAATATAAAGTAGCAACAGCAATTGTTAAATACTATAGATAAAGGAAAGACAAAAGTGAAAGGAAAAAATATAGAACACTTTGTTCTTACATGGTTCAATACATTCAGAAATAATTTTGATTGATATTGAGTTAAAAGGTGTACCTGTATAGAATTTATGGCTACAATAATGACAGTAACTTATTCTTAATAACGGACTTTCATTCCAGTTTTAGCCAGTAGTTCATCTTAATTCAGCATTTTTCATTTATCTTCAGGGTCCAAGGTTATCTCTATTCAAAGGTAATGTGTTGGTAAAGACCCTACAATCTCTTCCTTTTTGTCCATGAGTTCTATCTTTGGCCATGATCCTCATATGATCCATATTGGGCTCACCATCATTAGCAGTCTACTGTCATTGGGACAGCCAGCCTTCCATAGGAAATTCTGGGAGAACAGGGAGAAAAAAGTGACTGACAGCAGATGGACAAGAGACAGAGGACAAAGATGAACTGGCAAGACATTATTTTGAGGAGATATAAATCCTGTAGCAACTCAACTCGCAGGGGACCTAAGATGGAACGTTTTTATTCATGTATTTAGATTCGTGACAGGAACAGAGACAATCATGTATATTCTAAAAAAATTGAAGTAGCCAAGTTGTTGGAATAAGGCTGACAAAGACAAGCAAGATTGCTTTCACATTTACTAATGGGAGCCTTGTGAGCCAGTGATCATTCCTAACTAATAAAATGTCTTACTCTTCTGTTAAATCTGAAGAGAAGCAGCAAGCTGACTGGAACAGGGCTTTTACAGTCTACACAGCAGACCTTTGTCAACAAAAATCCCAAATCAGGCTGCCTAATCATCACAGACTGGGCCCTACTCCAGTCTATGAGGCCGGAGCAAGGCTCTGCAGTCCTACTAAACTCTAAATGAGACTCAGTTCCTGAAAAAGTGGCTCCCAGAATAAGGTCATGTAAAGCAGAAAGACTTATCAGCAGTCCTCTCACCTAGGATTTTCTCTTCCACAACATCCCAACTAGCTCTCTGCTTATACAAAGAATTTCTAAGTCATCAAATCCCAAACTTATCTGGAAATTCCCTTGAAACACTTTATATTTATAGCAGTAAACAACAACAACAAAAAACCCCCAAAAAATCAAAAACAGACAAAAAAAACCCCAAAACCCCAAATGGCCCTAAATCAAACATTTCAGGCTGCAATTACAACAAGAACTCAATAAAAATAGCTCTGACTATGCCACTGAATGAATCACCTCTGAACTGGTGCAGAGATCTTTGACCAGTACCAGATGTTGGAGCGATGCCTGATTCATTCTTCCTTTTGTCACCAGGTTTAACTTTTTAATTGATAATTCCCTGAGGGGACATGCATTTTTCCACTACCAGTGAAGTTAAAAGTAGGGTTGTTAATGCTAATTTCTTTGACAAAAGAGGGAAAAATACTAAAACTACTATTAGAGGCTTAGGGTTTTACATACTGTCTAAGACACCTGCCTAATATTTACCATAAGGCATTTTATATCACAGGAGGCACATAAGTTTAACATCCCATGGGAATGGAATCACAGCAATTTTCTTTAAGAGTGTATCTATCAATGTTGCAATTATTTACTATGTAAATATATTTTTGAATATTATTCTTATCCACACAGTCTCACATCTATGTATTTTTTTCTTGTTTTGTTATCTTTATCTTATACTGAATATTAATCATTATTTTAAAGTATAATTTTCCATGAATCGATTTCACTCACTTTTCCCCAAATAGATCCTAAGAACTTCACCCACAGGATATTATTCTGTTTCATTATAAAGGCTAACATATTGTCATTAGAGTTGAATGGAATATAGCTTTTCCAATCTCTTAATGTTTTC
Source organism: Picathartes gymnocephalus (assembly GCA_013390045.1). Taxonomy (NCBI): domain Eukaryota; kingdom Metazoa; phylum Chordata; class Aves; order Passeriformes; family Picathartidae; genus Picathartes; species Picathartes gymnocephalus. The sequence continues at coordinate 38,464 of WEKY01025653.1, forward strand.
AGATTAAGAAAAAATCTCCCCCAAACTTAATAAAACCCAAACTTTTGCCCTAATCGGCAAAAAACCTTGTCCATTGCTCAAAAACACAATGATCTGTGACAGTTAGATTCAGTAAGGATCATGCTATAATAATTACTTATCCATACAAAACCTTCAAATAAAAAAATATTCATAATTGTTTTCTCCTCCACAGAAAAACCAGGACTACAGTGTAGATTTCCAGACAGAGTTAGAGACTTGGATTTTGCCTTTCCTTAACCTAACACACAGACCCATAGACTTTTAACAAGTCCGTGCTGAGTTTCTCTTTCAGTTTAGTGAAAAATCTAATTAATTCTGAAGTTAGTCTATGTCCTAAAAGTTTTCAGTTTAAGTAGATTTTTGGACAAAAAAGTTGAAATAAAGTACATTGGACACACTTCAGCTTTAAGCTTTCATTTTCTATGTGACAATTTGCAAATGTACATATATCAAATATGTCAAAAAGTAGTTAAAATACCTAAGCTGAAAGATTTCTGAATCTGACTTTCCACAAAGAAGAAATATCCACAGATTTCCTCCAAGATGTTTCAAATTAGTGTTCCAAATTTAACCAGCTGAAGAAGGTTCAAACTAAACCTTCTGAATAAACTTATCCAAACAATTTATTGAACCAGAAATCTGGGCTTTTAATTTTTGCTTTTTATTTCCTAGCACCAAAGTCTATTTTAGGATTAAAGAGGGAAAAGGAAACAAAGTTTACATTGAACACATGTACACATTTAAATAAATTAAAGTATTTACAAACAATCTGTATACAGTAAAGGACTCCAAGATTTCTAGCAGACTTAATTAATAAGACTATTGCAAAAATGAGTCAATTTACCCCCTCAAGCATAGCATAATGCTCCCAAGTAACTTAATCAGAGCCATAAAAAGCTTATGGAGAAGATCAGACAATTTTAATGATCTTCTTCATTACCTTCATTACCTCTGAACAGCTAATCTAAATAAGACAGATATCTGTATACATCAAATGATACCACCAGTATCCAAATTTACTCTCTTCTGGTGTCTGAGACCCTGGAATGGTTCTTTTTGTTCCACCAAAAAAATTGAATTTTAAAGCATAAATTCATTTGTGATTTCAATTCTAGACCAAGCTCAATTAGCTCAAAAATAGAAAGTGGGAATAAAAAAAGGTCACAAGGCTTCCTCAATAAATTAACTCTGTATAGCATTCAGAATCATGGTCATAACTTTTTATGCTAGTTACAAGTATACACTCAATTGGTTTTTAATGTTGTTTATACTTTTAAAAAAATATAGCTGAGAGCAGTGGAGTGGATTAAACCATTTCATTTCTTTCTTGTGTACTGTTTAGGAAACTGAGCTGAATTATGGAACAAAGTAACTAATGATTAAATACCTCAGCTTTGGGTGACTAACTTGAAACCTCTTTTATAGATACGATTTTTTAATGCCGTGATTTCCAAAGTCAGAAAAACTACATTTTTATCAAGGGCATATGCCTTTGAGAAAAGTGTGATGATAATCCAAATATTGAGATACTGAATAATTCCTAATCATAGGTTTTTATTTTCCTGTTTTGTAGATGATTTGTTTGCTAGATTTTGGCAAATAATAACTAAACAAATATATCTAAAACAATGATGTTGAAAAGGTGACTTGAGATCAAGATCTGGACTAGCAGAGATTTGCAGACATAAGTGAGGATGTAATGTATCAATATACATGTCAAATAAACTCAGCTGAGCTTGGTAAGGTTATTTATTGGTGATAAATAGCCAATATGACTTTATACCTGGAGATCAATTCATGCACTGAAGTGCTGTTGATTGAAACAAAATAGAAGAATCATGAGAAGGAGAGCGGTCCAGATAAGTATATTGAAGGTCATACAGGATATTTATAAGAAAGCTGTAAAGTAAATCACCTAATTTTGCTCTTTGGGAGAGAAGGTATCTTTCCATGCTCCCAGACCCAGAATTGGTACCAGCATGGTAATTCCAGGGTGCTCAATCCACTGCTTCACTGATTTCCTTCTAGCCAGGGAAACCACCACCATTAAAAGGGGGTTCTAAAGGAAGTTTGACCCTTGTGGTATCATCAGAACAGAGGGGTTTAGTATCCTGATTAGATTGCAATAATCAAGCTGGAGGCTTCTCGTATGTGCCCTTAGAGCACTGATCATATTATTCACTTACCCATCCTCCTGTTTCTTGACCTTTCTCTTAGCTGTCTTTTCTTTACTTCAGTCTTCTCCTAAACCCCCCTTTTTTTTCTTCCATTGATCCCACTTTTGCTGTATCTGTTGTTATTTCTGGCAGTTACCTAAGTGATCTCAGCCTTATATGGTGCTGTCACCCTCACAAGACTCTTTTCCCAAAAGCCAAATCTTCAGGTACTTTTGAAGTTTCTCTGTTTGCCTTTTGTTATGTGTTCTGTCTGCTGGTTTCACAAGTCACATCCACATCCTGCTCCTTTACTGTGAGCCAGGGCTTTGTTGGGGATCCAGTCATTCACCTGCAGCTGTCATACCAGCTCACAGTTTCCCTCTTCCATTTCTTTGTACTCATGATGATGGAAGGAAAAGGAGACACCTCCCTTTAATTCTGAGGCCAGCCTGATCTCTGTCAGCTGATTACACCTACTCTAACTTCCCAGAGATACAGTGAGCACAGAAACTTACCCTTATAATTTTGTGTTTCCTTTTCAGAGTTCAACTGCCAAGGCAAAAATCTGCCTTTAGAATTAGCCTTTTGCCTGTCATTGTTATTAAATAAGAGCCAGGAGGAAATATCTAAAAGTGAATAAAACTTAAGATGGACCACCTAAGCCAATCATTTGTCATGACTCTACAATACAGAAATTCTTAATTACCTCACAGGGCTGGTTATATTAGAATAGGATTTGGAAGGGAAGAAAAAGAGGCAGTAAAATAGAAGAAACAGACTCCAAAGCCTTTAATACCATGGAGGAAAAAGAAAGCAATATAAAACAATGGAAGAAGGTGCTTATTTTACTAAGAGGCTGATAGGAAAATGCAAAAGAGGTATCAGAGAGAAAAAACAGAGCTAAATAGCATGAGATGGATGGTATTGCTGAGTTTGCTTGTTTACCAGCAGGATGTCTGGACTTGCCAACCCAGAGAGTCCCTTTTGCTTTTGTGTTCCGAAATTGCATAAGCAGAAAGTAGTAAGAAACAAATCCAAATGTGTGATAAAAAGATTTCAGCAGCACTTTGTCCTCAGCTGTACTAGAACTATTTCTTGAGAAGATTCTCATAGGACAGCTACTGTGAACTGACCTTGCATTTCTCCAATAGGATGAAGAGAGGGAGGGAAGGAAGGAAGGAAGGAAGGAAGGAAGGAAGGAAGGAAGGAAGGAAGGAAGGAAGGAAAGGAAGGAAAGGAAGGAAGGAAGGAAGGAAATCTCCAGAGGAAAATAGTAAAAAAAACTTTACAAATATTGTCATCTGGAGAGAAAATTTGGTATCTTTCAAAATGATACTTCCTTGTGTCTGACAGATAATCCCTGGATTTCTCTGGTTTTGCAGTCCTCCAGACTAAGAAAGAGGAGAAAAATTATATAAATCTTTACATTTTGTCGGATCACTTCCTCTGGAGGACAACTATGCAAAAGATTAAAAGTTAATGACATTTGCTGGTATGCTGGATGGAACTGAGCAACTAGCATGATGATATGCAATTTGCATGTCCAAAACAGGGGGATATTTCTTGCCATTAATAATGCACTTGCATATGCACTTACAGAATTAAAGGGATGTGTAGGTGCAGGGCATAGCAATCATAGGGCTGAAGCTTTTGTATGTGACAAAATCTGGTACTCATTGGAATAACATTACAACACAAATTCAATATGCTGTAGGTTAAACCTCATAGCACAAATCTTCAATATTCTTAGGCATTACAACAGCACCCAGGTATTACGGTGATTTGCATTCTGTGTGTCCAAAACAGATTAAATACTCTATTCAATGTGTCAAGTCAGTTTGCAATGCAAAACAGATATATATTTGCTCTGGCTTCTGCAACCAATATTTAAAATAGAAACTGGGAAGCTGATGCAGAGAAATACCATTTTAACATTCAATTTCATTTTACTGCTTTGTCCCTACTTAAGCCTTCATTTCAGCGGTAATGAATGCACACAGTTGTTGGTTTTTAGTATCTCTTTTCTTTAGCATAAAATTAAAATGTGCTCCTGTTGGAGCAGAACAAATATAAATTAAAAAATTAGGAAACAAAGACTCCTTTTGCATCTCACATCTCTAAATCCATAACAGTCTATTAGAAGCCTCATTTACTTTAATAAAAAGTGTTCTGTAGAATTTAGATATTCCACTCTTAGAAATCACAAGAATCTTGAAAAAAGCAGTTATAATACTGTACATAATGACTATATGCTAGATCACAGTTTTGTGTCAAGATTTGTAAAACAAATTAAGATGAACAAGGGTTTTAGATTAATTCTCAAATTACTTCAAATCGACCACTACTGTCCCTTGGTGTTTCCAGTCCAATTTTACCATATGCAAATGTTATTGAGTCAAACAAATGGGCAAATTGAAAAAATAACCCAACTGCGCAACACCTTTCAACTTCAAGAAGGCACATTTTTGATCTTATGGGTCCTCCAGCTTGATTTTTATGCCAGTCCTGTTCCTATTAAATTCAACAATATAAAATCTTTCTCTTAATTTCAGTGGATTTTAGTTTTCTGACATATAATATCTATAAATGCTGTCTAGAACTTTTCTCTGAAAGATAAGAAATTACAGTAGTTGTAGTTCCTTCCAGTCATTCTATAGTAAGAATCCCAAGAAGTTATTTCCTTCAGCGGTTTTTCCCCTATTTGTACTGAAGCCAATATCTGCAGGGTCACTTCTGACTGCAGTATTAAACAAGAACATAAAGGATATTAAATCCACAAATGTTGGTCAAGAAAATATATTTACAGATGCTCTGAAGTCTCTGAGAATTTTTTTTCAAACATTCCATGTTAAACATTTAGAGACCAAGATTTTTGGGTTTAATTCAGTCAGTTCTTTCCAAGAAGAATTCTGGCAGAAAATTAGTATCTTCCCTATCATTCAGAAAAACTTGTTCTTTACTCCTGATCGAAAGTAAAAGATTCCTGATGCTCCTTTCTCCCACCATAACAAACTGGATGTAATTTAGAAGAAAAAAAATTACACTAATCTATCTATATAGAACATAGAAAAATTTACTAAACTAGCAAACACTCCAAGATAAGATTGTTGGAGTACAACAAGCTGACAATTCACTGATGAAAAATAGTAATTCTATTTTTTTTTGTTATGTAACTAGCATATGATTATATAACTCTGTATGCAAGAACATCATCTTGTGTTTTGAATATTATTTATTTTATGTTGTTCTAGTGACAGTTTTTTCTAGCCTGCAGAGAGGACTGTTTAGAATCTGTCAAAAATAAAGATTTATTTTCCAATTCTATTTCTGAATGTGCAGCCTGAAATCTCAAAGTTACATATTTCTGTGTGATTTATAAATGATCACAAATGATAATGGTTATTTCATGTCAAATTTTATCTTCTGGTGTGTTCACTGCAAGATGCAAACCTAAGCAGATTTTTCTCATGTGGTCTTAGGAGTGTCAACATGAACTTTAATATCCACTCTACCCATATGTCTTGACCAGCATTTTCTGTATCTTATACCTGTAGCAGTCACATACAATTGCCTGTGTAACAGAAGTTCTCCAAAGATTTTGTAGTTATCAGAAGAAGCAAGGTACTTTCAGGTGAACGTATGTTTGGTTGGTTGGTTTGGTTTTATTTTGTTTGGGGTTTTTGTTTGTTTGCTTTGTTTTATCCTGGACTGTAAAAGGCAGTTCAAAAATGACCTTCTACTGCTGTACATCATACTTCAATACAGACTTACAATGTAAAGTAACACAGTTCAAGTATCTCTTGCCTACTTTAGAAAAGATTATGTACATAGGTGAACTCCAACAGCTATCAGTAAGCTTCAAAAAACCTCCAGGGAAATGGGAACTTCTGATTTCTAGGTCTATCCCAAAGCTTCAGAAATGAACTTAGAACAGCGTTGAATACAAAGCAAACAGAGCAAATCAAGAAGCCAGAACTGCTATGGTACATGAAGGTAATATTGGCATCATATGGTAACAACCAAGCAGGGAAAAACTGTCTGCACAGGATGGAAGAAAGTCCTTGAAAGACAAGGAAGAGGAATATGGAAAAGATTGACAAAGTTAATGACATTTGCAGATATGCTGAACAAAACTGAGCAACTGGCCTGAAATGGAAGTATTTAAGTCAATGGCTGGTTCAGGATACGGCCAAACTGACAAAACTATTATTACCACTTTATATAGAAAGGAATGAATGATTTCTGCATTAGGCTTCACTACTTGTGTAGCCAGGGCGATGCAGTATTAAAAAGGAAGGTGTTATGCTAAACTGTGAATTCATGTCACTGTGTGCCTAGGATGAAACAGCATTCACTGAGGAGCACTTATGACTGAAAATTAAGACTTTTCCAGAGCTCTGGGAATACAATGCACATTTTCCACTAAATGTTAATGGGATTTTGGAACCTAACTACATTAGCGACCTCTGAAAATCCCTATCAGAGTGACTGAATTGCAAACAAAAAACAGAGTTTCTCGTTAATCTCCACTATTGTGCAAGTAGACTGGAGGGTAGCCAGTATTGTAACCATCTTCAATGATGTGTTAGGGGTGAACCTAAAAATTATAGACCAGTGAATATGACTTTAGTATTAGGTTAATTAGCTGAAAACATATTTAAAGAGACTTGTAAAACACACAAATGGACATAATACAATAGAAATCAGCAAAGTTTCTGTAAATACAAATAGCACTTCTTAAGCCTCATTTTATTCAAAAGAATTGAAACAATAATGGAAAAGGAATTCTTAAATGTAATTTAGCTGAATTTCTGAGAGGGCCTCTAGGAAACGTCTAGTCCAAAGATGTTAGTAGAAGGAGCAAGTAGTCTTAGGGAACAGTGTAATGTTAGTGTAATGTTTAATAAGTGTGCTGACATGAAAGGAAATTTTTGAAAAACACACTGTCTATTAAAATTAAATATTTTCAAATATAACAGGAGTAACAGAAATCAATAATGGAAACAATATTATGCTACTATATAAGGAGCTGATGAGTCCCTATCTTAACATCTATGGTTTTGGTCAACCAGCTTTAAAATTGCATAAAGGTCTAAAATACAGAAAAATGCAAAGAGAGTAACAGGCCCCATGACTGTCATCATTTTTATCATGCTGTAACATAAATTTTAAAAGGCAATCACTTAAAAACTGCAAGAAAATAAATAATTATTGGTAGTAAAAGAATAACTACACTGTATTTTTGCTAATTTTGCCAATTTCTGTGCTAGCAAATGTGCTATTCACTGTCATTGAGGCAAGTATCTGCCAAGCACCTAATAAACTTTCAGACTTAAAAATACTTCAAAAACTTTTCTATTGAATAGTCTCTATTAAATCTGAAAAAAATGGATAATTTTTTGCAGTTCTAGTTTTATAGACCACTAAACTGTCGAGGACTTTTCTAAAAATTTGATAGTGTAGATAGCCAAATTTCGGTTCCTAGAAATGTTACTTAACACTTCTTAGCTGACTAATATAGAACTAGCCATTATGGCTGAGATCCAGGTTCATTATTAGAAAAAAAAAAGATCAAAATAAATAGACAAATAGATAAATAGATAAGTAAAATCAACCAGAATTAATTACTTGATTTGATACTTCTCTGTGTAATTTTTAATACTTCCAGCAAAAATCAGGTTGCTGCAATATTGCTAACAAGTCAAAACCAAATACCAAGCTTGTATTTTCCTAGAACTGCTGTAAATTAATGTAAAATACCTTCATTCAAGAGAAGGCAAGATTTACGCTTACAGTCAAAATTTCATTTACCTCTATGCCAGTCAGAAAACCAGTCTACCAGCCACCTCTCATTAAATAACAATTGCTCATTCCTTACATGTATTTAGAAACTAGCTTGCCCTTTACAAATAAGCCCCAAACTGCAGCTCCTTCTAGCTGTGCTGATTCAGAAATGGCACAGGCACTTGAAAAGTCAATTTACCTAGGCCTAATTCTGAGTGCAGGCTGGCTCCTTTGAAGTACAACGTAGACATGCATTTGGAAATCCATGTTTAGCTGAAATCCATGAAGTTTACGAGTTTTGTAAAGAGTCACAGTTCTGAAACAGAAATTCCAGTTAAGATAAACCATAATTCTTTTCCTTTAGGAAGAGAGAATAACTGTTATGCAACTTGAGTACACCCACATCTGGATCTGACAGTCTGCAGCTAAATCTCTAGGATTGTTATAGGTGTCTTTATACAGGACTGACTCTCAGTCCCTGAAAGAGCTGTAGAGATACAGAACTTCATTTAGTTGCCTAAGGATTGCTTACCAAGGGCCTTAGTGCGACTAAGACGTTTCACAAGGCAAGCAGATAGGACAGTGAGCAGAGCCCTGCAGTTTTCTGAAGCAAGAAGCATACTCCATTAAATTTCATCTGGCCCTAGATGGAATAAACAGCAAGGCTGTGTCTACTCTTTCGAATGGAGTCCTAGAAATCAGTACATAAGCAGCAGGACTGTGACTACAATCACTTTCAGAACACTTTCTCAGCAGAATAAATATACTTACACAAATGATATGAAAGGCTTTTGTGACTTGAACCCTGCATTTTCAAACCTAAGCACTTTTTTCCGTTTACAGAACCCATTCATTTAATGCCAAGAGAAAAAGACATACATGCCATTTCATAGCTTAGCATCTTTATTTTCTTGAGTGAATTATTGAAAAAAACAAATTCAATTGCCCATTTTATTTTGCCCACAAATAAATTTCTGAGCACATATCACATAAAGCTAAGTTCCTTTTGTCATTGAAAAAATGTCATCATATTGAATGCCAAAATATTTTTAAGCATATCTCCCTTCCAACAGAAGAACTTTTAGTTAACTTAGATATAATGATGCATCACCTTAGAGATGTAGAATATGCCATCTGTCAGCTTTCTTTTCTTCCCCTAATATTGAAATATATGAGGTCAGAAACCCCCACAATCCTGGTTAACAAATTGCTTAAGTGTCAAGAGAGTGGTTTCTGTGAAGGTGCTATTCTATCCTTGTACTTCAAATCCCACACCTGTAAACTTTTTACTGTTCCTCTCTCTAACTTTCTGCTTTTCATTGCATCTGATGAGTATATCTTGTAATTAGGCTAGGAAAAACAGGGTCCTTTATTTTTAGATTTTGTGCCAACACACTCTGCAGTCCTACAGCCTTTCTGTTCTTCAAAACACAGAATATTCCCACAGGTTGTCATGAGAAAATCTTCAGCTCCCTGATCCTTTTGTGCTGAGAAACTTGTAATTTGTGTTTGCCACATGGCTACTAGTACATGGGGAGATATCAGCATATGAAATACATAGTATTAACATCCCTATTAATTTATGACTTATCATTAAACACACATTCAGGTATTCCCATACTTTTCCAAAAAAGTCTGATTGCATGTGCAGACTTTCATGACACTTGTCCTTGTAATGTTTGTTTGCATGCTTTTATGGGAAAATTCTTCTCCAAGTACTGTAGACCACTTGGATAGTGCTTCACTTAGATATTGAAATTATTTTTAATTTGGGTGCATAAGGAATTTTATTTCTTTCAGCGTAGAACACAGGGTTGCATTTCAGCAGTATAAGGTTTAGGGAAGCTGGCCTCTAAGAGGAAGTTTATACATTTTAACTTCTAGTCAGTAACTTCTGCAGTGTTTGTAAGGAAGGCGGAGATTCTTGTTCAGTCTTACGTAACCAGAAATTACATTGCAATGCAAGAACAAAATTTTGAGGGCTGTTGATTATCTCAAAATTTAAGACCTTTTCTGTGTTAACTACTTGACAGCTCACTGTTAGTTATTCTTGCTTGGGTACACAGCAGTTAGAGATAAATTAGGGACCCACTTCCTAGTGAGTCTGGAACTTTTCAGCACAAGTTTAGTATTTTGTCTAGTAAAAGACTCAATTCAAATTTATGTCCTTCCTGATGGCCAATTCCATTATTCATTGTCCTTTACAGCTTCTTAATCAAGAAGTTTTCCCTGATCATTCATTATTTCTACCTTCTTTGTTGTTTTCCTAAGCTTTCCCAAATGGTTATTTTTGTTCTTGGAAGTTGGAGGATAGGTGACATTACTATAATCTATAGCACTAGTAAAACGGGTAAGAATCAGCTGGGGTGTGTGTAATTGATTGAATGATCTGGTTTAGATATGTGCTGGTGAGATACATTATTGTAGTGGCCCCTTAAATAGATTTACTGTATCTCCATTGAAGACATTGAAGTCAGGTGACTTCTGTGCAAAGTATACGCACTGTGCCACATCAGCATATTTCTCATGGTTTAGTGCAGTATCAATATATGAACAGCAGTACCTTACATTATGTCAAATACTGTTTTGTATGTGGCATATTGTACTGAATTTATAATCCTTTATAAAATGCATTCTTCATGCTTGTTAAAAATACTATGGGCTTTTTCACAGGAGAAGGTACATTATTCCTAATTTCCTTTCTATATACAGTAAGCATAACTCACATTTTTCCTCCTGGGCCATTGAAAGTTCTGTGAAAGAAGATTCTTCCTTTTCTTCATAACAAAATTGGAGTAAAAGAAAGTAAAATTAAGTACACTTACCATTAAATTTCTAAACTTTCACTTAAACTGTCCATCCAAACCTAATGTCATTCATGGAGAGAATCCAGCACAAATTTCATGCCACTGTTCTACAGTATTGTTTCTCTTCTAGGGAGCTATTGATGTCTGGAAGGTCCTATGGTATTTTCTTCTCAAAGTGGAAAAGAAAGTATATATGCTGGAGAAAACATTAAAGAGCTAACATGCTTAACTTCTAGCAGAGGCCATAACCATCTTCTTAGAATGAAAAAGTAACTTATTTAAGTCCATAATGTCAAATAATTGGAACGCAAATATGCTCAAAAACTTCTGTTTGCATATGGTCTGTCATTTTGGGAATTAAACGCATCCCTAAAGCATCATGAAAAAGGATATATACAAGCTTAATGATTGCTAAAAGGTTGATATTCAGGACCTGGAAAAATTTAAAACATTTATCTGTGGTAAGAATTTTGGCAGACCTTGTAAGAGCAGGCTTATATGAAAAAAGTTACTTGGTGGCTAGAAGATAAAAATTTTTAGAGTGTGGAAAGAGTCTATGAAATTTCTACAGTTGTTTTGCAAGAGTGACAACATTAGATATGCCAGTATAAAATCAAATTATCTAAATTAATAAAAATACAAGGAAATAAGGAAAAGGATATTTTTACTTTTCCATAGGCATATTTTTATCAACAGCTGTTAATGTGCTATAGCTCAAGAGAAACTGCATACTCAAAGTAAATACAAAAAACCAAATTACATTGTTTGAGGAGGGCCGAGGTGTTATGCATTATCTCAGTTATGAATAGAACCATATAGAGAGAAGTGAAAAAAGATTCTTCAACAGCAGCATAAAAAAGTGTCTGTTTAGTTTGCCAGTATATCTAATGAGAAGGAAAAACACACTCATTGTGGAAAATCAACATGCATTTCCTAGAAAGAACTTAACAACTTGGAGAATACATCTGCATGAAATAGAAACTTACTTTGTTTCAGTTTGGAGTTGAAAATTCTTGAACATAATCTGCTCATATGGTTTTTCTATGATAAATTGCTACAGCGTGTAAATAAATAAGGATACACAAATGATAGAAACTAAGTTATGCAATTCCTAACAGAATATTTCAGATCTAAGCTACTGTTGGCAGATCATTGGTCAAGCATATTTAATTTTCAAACTAGTGGAGGATATTTATGTGGATGTTTCTGATAGTTAATCAATTTACAATATATTTAGTATGCAGCCTTCCTAGCATTAGAATTAGTTACTCTGAGAGCAATCCTTTTCCACTTCTATTCAGTACTTCTCTTTTGTGCAAATTGGATGTTTTAAAAACTAGTAGAGATGAAATAAAATTTTTTTGTCAACAAGAGGCAAAGGGATCAAGTGGTTACAAATCTTGATGAATTATTTAAAGGGAGAAAGAGGAAAAACATCTACTCTTCTGGAAATCCCTCCATCAGAGACCCACAGCAAGGATTTAAAATTAGTTATCTATGCACATGTTCTCAAATTCCTTTGCTGTGAAAGACATAAGTGAGGATAAAAGTGAGATTGAGACCAGAGCTGGCATGGAGTGGGAATAAGAAAACACGGACACATCTTAAAAACCTCACATAGCTCCTACAAGCACAGGCATGACCAGGAGTTAATCACAGCAATATCTAGGTGCGGTGATGAATGATAAATAATCAGACTCATCCTGTGCTAGTCATTTGATATGGTAGTTTGGAGAATAGTGCTTAGAAAGATTATCAACTGCAGTGTGTAGAGGAGGAACACAAAAGTGGGAATGACACATTTTTTACCCCTAAATATATTTGATTTATGCAAAAATGTGTGGCTCTTGTGGGAAAGGGAAAACAGCAAATAATATCACTCACTTTGTATAATTATGCAGCTTTGCTGGTAACTGTTAGAAATAGTTGGATCCCTGTTTCTGGTAAACTTTTTAAATAGTTCCTATTAAGATGACTCAGATGTTTCTGAAAATAACATTAGCATAAGGA
>WEKY01025659.1:320-14940 GCA_013390045.1 Picathartes gymnocephalus
AAAAAAAAATTTCTCTTAAAAAAAATTTAAAAAAAAAAAAAAAAAGAAAAGTAAAAATATACCTTCTGCTATCCCCTGTCAAAATTCAACCCAGTTAGACAAGTTGTGACTTCTGCCGGATTCCAATTTGCACGTATTCAGCAGAAAGCTGTTAAGCACTGACAGCTTAATTCACCGAAGCTCCCATCTGCCCTATGCATATTCCACCTCCAAACAATTCCTACTGCTAATCAGATCCTGTGTGTCCTCAGAAGCAATTATCCTGCTTCCTACAGAGCTGAGGGTTGAACTGGCCTTTTCCAGCAACAGCACTTCTGGAAAAGCATGCAGATAAAGCATGATGAGAAAAACCAAACAAGACAGACTCAAAACCTTCCACTACTATTTCCCAGAGATACCCAAGTTCATTACATCCCTCTGCATTATTAAGCCCAGGCAGCATAGTAAACACAGCAACCTGGCCAAAATGCAGGAAGAGGAACTGGAGAGTCAGGGTAATGAAATTCATGTAGAGGAAAATAGTCAGGGTTGAGATATTGAAGAGAACAGAAAAAAGAGAAGACAAATTTACCCATTGAAGGTAAGTTGACAACAGGATTTCTGCTTTCTGTCGTACATAAGAGGAAGATATTTTATGGGACAAGGGATCTAAGGAAGAGAATAGAGAAACTCTACTTAAAGCAGCATTCTCCTATGTAAAGCTAAACCTTTCTACTGTATAGTTTTCACATGACCTCAAACCAGGTTTATTACTGGTGGTACTAATGGCATTTCTTTACTGTTTTTTATACCCTGTCTGAAGTAACGGAGACTCATTGCTGCAGTTTCAGCTGCTGAAACCTCAATACTTCAGCAGTCAGTGTGAATCAGTTCTGAATTCAGAAAGCACATGCTTAAGAAGGGGATGGTGGAAAATCAAGCTGTGTAGGCTTTACATCTCAGAAAGACTTAGGATACTTCCCTAGGCTATTCAAAACAAACCACCAAACATCTAATTAAGTTTGAAGGGTAAAACCATTAATATCAGTGAAACATTCAAATTCTGACAGGCAGCCACGACGGCATCACTTCACCCATGACTAAATCCTTGCTCAGTAAATTAGGCTTAGGTACACATCAACCCAGAAGAACCAGACACAGCTCTGAACAGGCAGTCCCTGAATCAGCCACCCAGAATTACTGCACCACCCACATCTCACATTATGATCAGTTCGAGTCACTTCAGTCTTCCAAGTTGGTTCTGTTTCTTAATACTACTGCTATTACTCCATCTTATACATGCTGAAGTCTTGGCTTCTCATGCAAGTTTGTCCCCCCTGCTGTAAGCTGAGGAAGTATTTTTCTCAATACTAACAATTCACATAATAATTTTCCATACTTGGTTCTTCACAAATAAACTGCCATCCTTTCTTTTCCTGGACTCTCTCCTTGTTCTCCCTTACCAGTACATTATCAAATTACACTTGGCACTGGATCTCACTGCTTAGGATTTGTTTATAAACGTCTAAAATAAATAACAATTTATAAATTATATAAATCTAACATATAAATATACCGTGTATTTGAAACTGTTAATAATTGAGTGTATAGACAAAAACTCACTACTCAATGCTAAGCTTAAAAATTATTTTTCATGTTAGAGATGAAGTCAAATAAAGGACTAAAGCTATGCAATAAGATACCTGTTTTAAGTCAAAACTTGAACTTCAGACATCCTTCTCCTCATGCCCCTCACTATAAGTGCAAACTCCAACCATCACCAGAGATTTTCAACCCTCTCAGGAAACTGACAGCTAGTTTCAGCCTTGTGTAGACAAGCAGAGAGCCAACATAATTACCCTTACTTTTCATTTTAACAGGCATCTTCCAAAGAGACGCTTAAGTATCCATAATTAACTGAATTTTAAGCAAACAAATATTAAACTTACAAAGCAGACTTACAGTGTACCTGAAAAGACAGAAAATACTAGGTGCTGAAATCATCTCAAGCCTTACACAAAAAATATTTCCAAAGAACACTGTGGAACTTGGGCCTCCTTACTTTGTTTTTACCATTCACTAATGGAATCATGATATGATGCTCAGGCTAGTCCTGTTCACCTTCCATTGCCAACTGATATTAACAGCGGTATTTGAAGCAGCTGTATCCCACAGAAAAAAAAATATGTAAGATGACAAGAAAGAAAACAATAAAACCAGATAGACACAAGGTCAATGCTGTCCCTATTTTCCTCCCATGATATTTATCTGAACACCTATTCAGCTATTTTCATAAACCATGTAAAAACTTCACAGTAGAAAGAAAGAAGTACACAGTACAAGGCAGCATTTTCCAGGCTGCTTGTCAAAAATGGCTTGTTGAGAATATTAATTTATTCTACAGCCTGCTACCAGCAATTCATCCTCCAAAGATCTTAGAGGAAGCAAGCAGTGGGTAGGGTGAGGAGTTCTAGGAGCTGGAAGTAGCCTACTCCTTGTGTTTTCCCACGACCCCCAGCCACACATAGAATAGGTATGCGTGTTCAGAACATGCAAACAGTCCAGGGCTGCTGCTACACTCTCTCCTGCAACTAAAACAGTTTCTGTTTCAGAGACACGCTCCTGACACAAGCTGGGAAAGAGGAATGCCTCTCTAAGTAAGGCTGCAGCAATCATTCTGGCAGTGCAGTCTGCTCCCAGTGATGCTTGTTCCTAGGCTAAATTCAAGAATGGAGCTGGTATTAGCTCTATGCTGCTAATTGCTAATTGCCTGGTGCAACAGCACTTGCTTGGTGTGTGGAGCACACCCTATGCTCCAGAAGCATCAGACTTCCTACAGATTAACTGTACCAAGCATTTAAAGCTGATACACAAACCACAGAGCAAAGGTTACGGAACACAATCATCCCCTCTTACGCACCTAATCAGAAGTCTTTGCTTTATAACAAATACAGGTAAGTGCTGTCTTAACTGAGCAAAGTAGCATAATTAAGGATGTACATTTCATCACAAGGCACATGGTTTTGGCATAAAAAAAAATGTTGATATTCCTCAGTGGATCTCTTCTTTTTAGAAAGAAAGCACTACACAAGAAATATCATGTTCATACTAGCACTCAGCCTATTGTGCTGTGACTAGTTATAACTGGACTAACAGGTAGAAAATTCCCCCTTTTTCTGATCCATTGCAAATATTCGACATAACTGATCTAAGAAACTCTGTGTGAGCATATTTCCTAAACTGGACACCTATTTCTTACCCTTCCAGGCACTCCTAAACTGGACACCTATTTCTTACCCTTCCAGGCACACTCAAGTCTGACACTTTCAGCTCACAAATTCAGATGTTTATAAAACAAATCTGCATCTGTTCTCTTCTTGGATAATGTTTGTCATTACCTTGCAATGATGCACACAGCAATCATGGTACCAGCCACACTGAGCACCAACCTGTTTGCTCCTAATCAGATTCATCAATCTCAAAATAAAGCCCTGTTTTGTAAAAACCTGACACTGTCATGCCTAACATCACAATGCCTCTTTGTTTAGTACTCCATGTATTTCTTAGAAAGGCAGAATACTCCTACATCACCAGGAAGTGATACATACCAACTGTCAAGACTTACCTCTGAAGAGACTGCAGTCTTCTTTCCTCTCTCTTCCTAGCTAGATGCTCCTCTTCTTCATCTAGTCTGCTAGAAAAATAAGGAGGGAAGGAAAGCATAAGAGGGGGGAAAAAGCAACTTTATTGCTAAGCTATCACTAGTTACTTTACTTATTTTCAAAAAGAATTTGTAGTCTGACCAGATATACTACTTCATAGCCATGTAAAATTTCACAGTGAGTAAGTATAATTAACAAGTTTGTGTAATTATCTTTCCAAATTTTATAATATCCAAATGACCTACTCGTTGCAGTAATATGCCCTTCAGCCTCCACAGGACTATTTACAGCTTCTTAGGAAGGGGATGCAGACTGTTCCAGAAGCAGGATTCCTAACTGCCCTTTTCCCCATGTGTCACACCCCATTTAAGAGTCAGTGTTCTGCACGTGAACAGTTAAGTCCATTGTTGTCCTCTGGAAGAAGATTGATGGTTCATAAGCCTTTGATGCCAGAACAATTTATCTTTCCAACAACCATTACTATCCAATCTCAAGCTGCCCCCAGGAAATGAGTCTGCTCTGGAATGAGCAAGGATTTACCTGAGTATCAGCTGTGGGATTCTGGGAAATGCTGAACCTACACAGTACATCTGAGCTGTGCATGTGTAGATATTCTCTACTGAACGCTGTGCTGCACTTTAGCTTTGTGACCTGCCTTGGAGAAAGCTCAGCTTCACTTAACCATTAGACAGACTGTGTAAGACTTGTAGGACTCTAAAGCAAATGTCAAATGATTTTTCTGTTAGTTTTTCCCTGACAGAATTTATGATGATTCTCTGGGATTAGTAAATGGATAACTGCCATGCTTGCCCAGGTGCTAATCATCTTCCAAAAGTGAATAAAACTCTGAGGGTGTCTGAGATATTTACAACATTAATACACCTGAACAGCATTACCACACATCTGCAGCCACCAACATCTAACTTAAGCAAGAGTGACACCCAGTGGTTAATTACAGCTTGTCAAACACTTTCATGCACAAAATTCAAACACATTCAGCTCTGGAAATATTAACTCAATTCTTTCATGTGCTCAAACAGTCCATACATCTCTCTGAACACTTTAGTCATTTCAATACAAGCCAGTACTTTAGAATCCATGCAACGTTTCACAAGGAAATTTTTTAGTTCCAGCTTTTTCCATCTAAAGAATTAGAAAAATTTTGAGGGAGCAGGAAACACATGCAAGAGGTCACTTTTATTTGAAAACAATATTAGACCCTTTTGGAAAACTAATCAATTCTCCACATCAGCATGTCCAGCGTGACTAGAAGCTCCCATTCTTGGGCAACCTCCTGTAAAACTGCTTTACTGGAGACCCCACTGTCTTATAACTATGCAACAATCTTCACAATTGGTGTTGCAAAATATGAAAACATCACATAAATAAAATGTTGGTATATGATTCAGAAAATACATTTCTTCCCTGTAATTAAAGAGCATTAAGTATCTTCTAGTTTCCGGATACTTTGAATGAACTGTTCTTCCAAATTCAGAAAGTTTGAAATTATACAAATAAAAACGTGGCTGATAAAGGAAGATTCACAAGAGTCTATTTAGTAGAGTTTCATGAATAATAGCTGTTCATGAAACTGTCTCAAGTACATGGAACCAGACTCTAAGAAGTCCAAAAACACAGGAGAAAAACAAAAACTATGCACCAGTATTCCTAGGAGTTTCTGTGGTACGATGGACATGGGTGAGCCAACTGCATTACTGATGCGGCGGTTAATGCAACTAAGTATTCTCTGTGTTCAAGGAAAAGGCAAGTGCTGGCTTCTCAAACACTGAAACACCACAGTGTAAGAATTCCCAAAAGAAACGTTGATACTTGTGCAAAACAAGGTTATACCTCAGATCTCAGATGATACATCTAAAGAGTCAGTAAAACAGATCTAGTACTACATTTCCACAACTTTTCCTTTCTCCTATTCATGAACAAAAGGTTTCTTTTGTGGCAAATGAGTCCCCAAAAATGAGGAAGAAGAGAGCAAAATAATTCCTGCTGAGAATCAGTGGCCTTAAAGCCAATAATGTACCAGGCTTCAGTGTAATAACACATCCTGAATCCTCCTGAAATAAGCTGGACCCCAGATTGACAAGACCTTTAAATCCTCTAAGGGTTACAAGATTAAACTTGACACCTTTGGAGTCTTGGCATAAGATGACTCTCAACTAACCCTCTGTTTTTAGAATTAGATGTTACAGTACTGATGGATAACTTAGCTACTAAAACTGAAGTCTGGCACAAATATCTCTTTTCACAGGAATCAAGCTTTATTTGCTGACATGTCAGCCACAGGGGCCTACTCAGTTGTTCTGCAGAGGATGTTGGCAGATCTTATGTAAGATCTAAACCTGTTCCTTACAGCTTCAGGGCTTATCAGCACAGGGGAAAAAAGTATTCATTTTTGCACTAGGGCAGAGTTGGTATACCAGTCTACCAATAGAACAGGTGCACACTTCTTTCTCAGGGAAGAAAGAAAGGAATGAGATGTTATTTACAATTATTTTCACAGTTCTTTAAAGCCACAGATGCACCCTATTTCTCTGCCTTTACGGTCAGCACTAAACAATGTACAGTTACATAAGTTCTTTTGAAAAAACCAAACCCAAATCTCAAACAGGAACAATGAGTTAAAGGTACTTTAAAAAGCATAGAAATCATTTCAGACCAAGAAATAAGGTCCCCATTTTATTCATACAAGAAGTACTGAAGGACAAAAAGAAAAGAGCTAGCTGAAACTACACTGTCCAGAAAGCTTTAATAATTGAGTGATAAAGGGAAGCACGTTGTGCTGTCCCACTTCACATTGCAGCACTGATGTAGCTGTTTTAGCCACTCATCAACTACTTCCCTCCTTTAAAGAAAATTATCTACTTAGAGAAGTCAGTTTAAACAAAACTTTTACAAGATCTCAAAAACATTTAATTTTTACAGTATGACTTTCCTTGAAAATAAATAAAGCATTCTTAGTATCTTAGAGCAAAGAGGAATTATCTTACATTTAGAATGTATTTTTGAATTGGCAAAGACAGCTAATCCCTTAGATACTGACTGCTGACAGATCCTAGTGCAACTCTGAGAGATGGATACCAAGTGTTGTACAGGACATCCTTGCTCAGTTACTTGTTATCCACCTGGTCCCTTTTTGCTGTGCCATGAGCTTGCCTTGAAAGAAATTATTTATACTGTTATCACAAGAAGCAAGGATTTACTTGGTCATTGAAAGATATCATGTCCAATGTTATTAATAAAGTGTAAAATGTAGAAGTATAAAGCAATAGCTTACCTAAAGTTGAACACATCAGTGTTGTTACCACTAGAAGCATAACTTCAGTGTCATTCCAGCATCATTTCCAGTGTCATACTACCTGTCACTAAATATCTCTGATCTTCTTGTCTTTCTCAAACAAATAAAGGAAAGTGACCAAAACTGCTTCCAAATGAAAATATTCTTTGTATACTATAGAGTAAAAAATTGTAGGTAGATAGGGAAGGCCAGGACCCAAAGTTAGTAAAGGAAACAAATATATGTGTTTACCTCCTGGAACGCCTTCTGCAGTAACAGCAGTAACAGCAACAGACTGTCATGGACACCAGAATGAGTCCAGCTACCACAGCCATAGCAATAATTAAAGCCTCAAAGTTTACTGAAAAACATGAATATGTTCAGCTTGTTAAGACACTATCAGTAACATTTATCTTTCTGATAATTCTTTCCCTCCTTCCCAGACATTTTTTCATTCCTACATGCAAAAACCTTCACATGATTCTGTTCAACTACCTCAGATAAAATGCAGTATACCACATTCAAACTTTGCTATTATGCATAATCTACATTGAATAGACATTAAGTAAAACCACTTTTATCATTCTGTTACTTCCCTACAAGTTACTAACAATTAAATACACTTAATCCAGCAAAGCAAAATTAAAAAAAAAAATTGTTTTAAACTAAATTTAATTTTTTTAGAAGTATACTACTCAAATGACGCAAAAAAGCTTTTTTTGAACCTAATAAAGTGCAGGAAAAGACTCTCAGCTTTCAGTCTGCATTCCTGGCACCAGTACGTATTTCAACTGCTTACTATTCATGAAAACACCCAACACAATTAAGCTCCTTTGTATTACACTGTTCTTCTTGACTTCAGTTAATAATCTGTCAACACATCTTATTAATACGAAATTGTAACTAGAAGCCAGTCATTTGTTTTCGACTTTGAAAGCTACACTATTCACCTTTATTTCCAGCAACAGTGAAAAACATTCATCTCCTAATTTTATTTGCTCATAAGAAAAAAACCACCATCACCACCACCTTCACAAGTTAATTAATTTTCCTGCTTTATGCGTAAGGACAGTCTCAATAAGACCATATAACCCCATGGCATGTTGCTGCCCATAATTTGTAAAAAATCTATTAAGGAAATGCATATTTGAGGATATTTTTGTTGTTGTTTTGGTTTGGGGTTTTTTACTTTTTTGCTGAGAATGTGCTCCATTATGAAGTTTTCATTCTGTGTTTAAGCTACAGTCCATCTAGAAACACAAATGGCACCCAACCCATTTTCACAGCAGCAGTAAACTGTCAAGACCACCCTTAGTATCAGTAGAAAAGAACACGTGTTTCTCTACTTGGTCTGTTTGAGAGTGTTAAGTTACTTCATAGCAGCTGATTTGATGCTGTGTTTTGGATTTCTGGCTGGTAACACACCAATGTTTCCACTGCTGCTGAACAGGCTTGAAGAGCACCAAAGTATTTTCCCACCTCCCCCCTGCTCCCTTCCCTCTGTTTCCCCCAGTGAGCAGGGCTGGACACAGGCAAGAGACTAGGAGAGGTCAGGAGGGGATGCTGGCAGAACACTTGACCCAAACTGGCCACCATATAATGTCGTGGTTAGTGAAAAAATCTGATCTAAAGGAAAGGTAAGTGGAGGGCATAACTAGCTTCCAAGGGGAAAGCCAATTCCAATGGGAATTTATTGTTTGGGGACTGTCTGAGCATCAGTCTGGCTGTCGGGGTGGTAAAAAAAATTGCCTTTATTTCCTCTCCCTCTTTTTCCTTCCTTTTTAAACCATCTTTATCTCAATCAGGGAGGTTTTTTTGCTCTTGTTCCTTCTTCCTCCATACCACTGGGGCCATGGGAGAGAGGGAGGAAGCAAGCAGCTGTGTGAGTACTCAGTTATTGGCAAGAGTCAACCCTCCACACTTTCAGAAAAAAGTCTGCTAAACATTTCATAGTAAGAGCCTTTACTATGACACTGCAAGCCCAGTGTTCTTAGAAGTCTGCTTTATCACTGAAATTATATTCTTACTGTACGCTAAAAAACTCCAACAAAAGTCTAAGCGTAAATGCCTGTTCTCAGAAAACAAAGCACAAAGCCCTTCTGTAAGAATACAGAAATGATAAAGTTCATCTGTGCTGTTTAATGTAGTCACTCTGCAGCAATCATTAAGTGGCAATGTTCAGAAACTTGCATGTTCCAATTTAACAGCAATCTTCTACTATTGCTACCCTAATTTACAGTGCTGCATAATTTCTCTGCACTAGGCACGGTAGCTTTCTTCAGTCAACATAGTCACTGATAGTCCAACCCCACTTGTTTTTGTCCTTTAGCCTCCTGGTGTCCATGTACAAACACACAGCAGCAAGCCTTTGCTCTGCTGGACTGAAGCTGAACTCTTGTTTCATACAAGAAGCTTTCCGATGCCTTAGGTGTTCTCTATTCCAGTCAAGTCTGAATTTAGATCTGTATACGTTATTGCAAAAACAGCTCCAAATATTTCACCCTGACAGCAGCACATGCTCAGCCTTGTATTTTGTAATAAAACATGCAAAGCAAATGGAAATTGAAGAACAATTACACAATGCAGGATTACAACCTACAGTGGCACTGTGCATGTTCCTTTTAAGCCTTATCTACATTGCCTACAATTACACTGTTATTTCAGTTGTTTACGCAAAAATAGCATTCAAGAATTTCTGTGTAACTCTATCCCTGTGTTATTGGTCCATTACTGCCACTGGAATATAACAGAAGAACTGTGGATCTAGACAAATCCTCCAACACTTTCAGAAATTTTTGAGAAGGTAGAAATGTTTTAAAGCCATTGTATCAGCATACCCACACTGGCTGTTCACAAGGAAACCTTAACGATGACTGTTTCTAAGTCCAGAAGATTAGAGCTACGGCTCCAAATCATAACCACTGTCCCTCCAAATAAGTTATAAGTAAAACACCTCTAGCAAGTGGTAGTCTTACTTTAATCATACTCATAAATAATTTTAAAAAGTAAAATTAGTACCTACTCCAACAAACTCCCCATCGAGCATTTGAGAGAGAACACAATGAAGATGGTGGAAGAATACTTCTTACAGGGTAATCAATGCATGTGGTGTTGGTGTAACACCAAAGGCACTGTGCAAAAAAACCAAGAAAAAACCCAAATTATTAATCTTCAAAAACAGTTAACAATTTAGTGCACTACTCCAAAGATAGATTTCTTACCTGAATGGGGAAATGGAAATGCTTTGTATTACACAGCCTACAGAAGTTCTTGTACAATTGTTCAGTAAAACCTAAACTGAATTGTGAATAAGAACATTTTGTACTTACAAGTAACACTAGCCTGAAAATATTTGGAAACATATTGAGGTACTCTGCATACTTGAGGGTATAACATGGCTTTGGGTTTAAAATTACTGGAATTAACAAGAAATACAAAATCAGACCACTGACTGTTCAGAATTTTAAAACACCTCGTATCCTTAATGAATAAAAATACACCTATAATCTTACTTCAGCCTTGTATTTGATTATCAACACAAAGAAAACAGTAAAGAATCCTTATAATGCTACAGGAGTTTTTGCTGCAAGGTAATGAATGATACAGCCTCATCCAATCTGTGTTCCAAAGTACTCTGTACCTTAATTGCACATGCTTACATATCTGGATATTTTTAAAATTTAAAGTTTTTATGTGTATTATAGTTAAAATTCCAGCACATTTCTGCTATTAAAGTCACCACTAAGCATCAAGTTTAGGTTTTGGTTTTCATCTGTTAAAATAGATAATTATTCAGAAGTCATCTACCACAGAACTCAGTGAAATAGTTTTGAATAACAGTGATAGGAATCTTTGACAGAACGTGTTTTTTTACTATTCATTATAAAAGCAGTTCAGCCAGGAACTATGCTTTATCTCACAGTACCATCAAGAACATCTGTCGTACATCCTCAATTACACAAAGCCTGTTATCTTGCTCTTAATGGATTACAAAATGTTAAATACAAAAGAAACCATCTGTAGCAGACTCTACTTTCTTGAAAAGTGTGGATACAAGAAGAATGTATTAATATTTTGTAGTTGCTAGACTGTACAAGTCCATAAGGACCCATCAACAAAAACAACTAAGAAAGCAGAATACACTTTGCAAAAACTATGCCCTTTTAATTCAGGATGTTAAATGAGAATACGCTTTTTTTTGTTCAAATATTTAACAAGAATTAACAGTTCAAAAGTAACAACTAACAGGGGGTATAGTAAAAGTCACTGTTAAATTTTGAACATAATGTTGACCCTGTTTTGAGTAGGAAGCTGGATTAGGTGGCTCATGAGGTCTCTCCTAATCCAAATGATTCTACATGGCTGGTGACAAGGAGCCCAGAGAGGCCAGCTGTATCACTCTGATGGAGGCTCCTGTATCTAACTACTGAAAACGTGTCTAGCCCAATACCTGACACAGCTACTGACTAGAGCAGTACAAGAAAATATTTCAATTGACTCATTCCCAATGATAAAACAATCTGACAATACATAATCGCCAATACAATTAAATTAATATTTTTCCTTAAAAAGCCAAAATGTGCACAGGACAAGCAGGTAAGTTCAGATATTTCTCTAGTCTTCCCTAGTGAAAAGGTTTTCCAGTAATGGAAACTTAAATGCAACTTAAAGACTCCTGAAATATTTCTTTTCAGTGACATCTGAAGTTAGAATGTGAAATAATCTCTCACTTCTTCTGCACTGCAGGGACTAATGCCTTTTGCATGCTTATCACAATCCTTATTGTAGACAAAGAACAGAGAAACAAATTCTAACATTTAAATGTCTGCCTTATTGCAATCTCACTTGAAATCTAAACACTGCTAGCAACAGTGGCCCAGTCTGGCAGCCTTAAGCACACACAGTCCGATGTAGTCAGTGGACGGACCAGCACACTCTGCCTCAGTTACAGGCACTTCTGGGGCATCTTTAGAGAAAGGCACTTCCAGTAAATTTACATTAATTTCCCACTTTTCCTAGCACAACACAAGAAAATCAAGACATTTTAACTGCCTAAGACTGAGTTGGACATTTAACTAAGTGCTACCCACAAAATGAGGATGAGTTTGAGGCAGCAGCAGCATTAACTTGCTCAGCTGAGCTATAAAAGCCCTGAGCACACACTGACACTGGAAACCTGGATTCAGTCTGCCCTCTCCAGACAAAGCACATAAACACCCTGAGTGACCAAATTATGGAGCAACCCTGGCAAAGTGAAAGCACACAGGCATCACATGTGATAGAGGGGAAGCAACACATCATCTCTATCAGTTAAATAAGAAACAAACAGCCAAAAAAAAGTCTAACAGTTTGATTTCACATTAAGTGGAAATTCCTATCAATCAAAAAAGATGTTAAAAATCTTACCGAAACATTTTTTAGACATTCTTCACAGGACTTCTGGGAAAATGCTGAACATGCTAAAAAAACAAACAAAACCAAAATACACAGAGATTATATATTTATTTTTATTCCATAAAGTCAAGCATTTATCAGAATATTTAACCTTTTTTAAATCCTAATCCTAGATACAAACAGTAATTTTGACTGAAGTAATAATGATCTCAGTAATTCCATTCCAGGAGAACTGGAGCAAACAGAGACAAAAACCAATTAAGTTCAACCTTGGACATAGGGAAACAATTCAAGCTTACCTTTAACCTCAGTTTGCTTTGTCTAAGGACAACACAAAAGAAGTAACCCAAGAGCCTCCCTGTATCTCTGCTGAAGTTCTAGAATTTACACACTTCAATTTAGGGAACATTCCAAATTTTTCAGCTTTGGAAGCTTTGAAAAAGCTGGCCCTTGCTTAGGATTTGTCCCCTTCCATAGGTATTAACTTCTGGGAAAAATAATTTTTAAAAGATAAAGCTCTCCAAATAATATGATTTCAAATAACAACAAAACCACTTTCAAATATAGGACACAAAGTTAATATGCAAGAGTTCAATAGGAACTTTAACAGAAGCTTGGCAAGCCAAGTGATGCAGAAGAACTTAATGCACATTTTCTTTGAATTAAAAAAAAAAAATACATACTTAAAGGTGTTCACATTTACTTTTTTTAGAAGTACCCCATGTTTATGATCTTAAGAGGAGTCTTTTTTTAATCCATAACTCAGACATACTTTGTTGCCCACAGGACCACATACATGCCATAGCCTTGACCTAGATGTACTACTTGAAAGATGAAAAGGGCTTTCCTTTCCTAGTCTGAACCCGGATTTTTCTTACACTAATTGTAGTTCCTGTGATAATTTTTATACCATTTAATGAAACAAGCTTGTTCTTATTTCAGTATATCACAAATACAAGGGGAAAAGATCTCCAAATGGAGCATTAATCACAAGCAATTGTCAATTTGAGGCAGAGCTGCTTGTGAGAACACCGTATTTCAATATTCTCTTTTCACAGTTCAATATTAAATATTTCGGGTACTAATTCTTAACATTAAATGCATGTTATGTACCAGTATATTTATTTTTAATTAAAACATTCATATAGAAAACCCCCTTACTAGCTTATCCCGTACCAATTAAAACCTAAGTGTAAGGCCCATATACCAATTCAAAGAAAGACAACATGAGAAGCAGGTTCAGAAACTGTTCTCAGTTTATACTCAAAAATTTTCAAAGGGGATTATTCAACATGGAGTACTACCACGCTTAATATAAAAATACTTCATTACTTTTTCAATGTGAGATTTAAAACACCCAAACAAACAAGCTTTCTGAACATGAATTAGCAAGGCTAATTTGCTTCAAGTCAATTGTCTCAAGAAGCTGGAGACTCCCGTTTCAAGTATAAATCCTTCTCTAAAGGAAACTAAACACCTCTAGCTAGGATCTAGACACACCTGCCAAGGTGCACTTGAGACACCCTAATTTGATGCCAGCTAACCTAACGTGCACCTTTGCGATCTGCTGGTGGCAACTAAATCTGAGGCTGAGCTTCACCAAGTGCCTGCCAAAAGCAGCGAAAAGATAAATGATTCTGACAGAACAGGGAGGGACGAGCATCTCCGTCAGCTTCTCCCGAGCCACATTCTTCATCATCACCCAGGGCTGAGCAAACCCTGGCGACTGTGTACCCTGAGATAACCCTGCTGAAGCAAGGGGAGGTGGACCAGGTGACCACTGTGGTCCCTTCCAATCCGCCCCATCCTGCGACTCCGTGACTGCTGTCTCCGTGCGGCAAAGGTCCCGACACCGCCACGGCCCCGCAGGCCGGCGAACCCCAGCGCCACCACCCCGTCCTCTGGCCGGGAGCGGGCAGTTCCGCCCGCCCCCCACGGAACAAGCGCGCTCGGCGCCGGGGGACAGCACCGTGGCAAGCCCCGAGCTCTCCGCTACTCTCCTGAAGGCGCTTCGGGCGCCGCTGGGCCCCCGCAGGCCTCGGGGCGAGCCTGAGCCCATGCCCGCCGCCGTGCCCCTCCGCCTGGCTCAGGGCCGAGCACGGATCCCGGCCAGGCCCGCCCGGGAAAGCCGCACGGCCGCACCCGCGGGACGGACGGGAAGCAAAGGGAGCGAGGCCGCGCTGCCCGCCCCTCCTTACCCTGCGCCGGCGCCGGCGGAACCGTGGTGCGGATCTGCTCCAGCCCCGCCACGGCGCGGCCCCACAGCAGCGCCAAGCCCTGCAGCCACAGCGGC
>WEKY01025659.1:14990-49740 GCA_013390045.1 Picathartes gymnocephalus
GGGACCCAGGACCCGGCCCCGCGCAGGCGCCGCCAGCCCCGGGGCGGAGCGGGCTCGGGGCGCGGGCTGCGGCTCTGCCGGGAGCGGCACAGGGCGGGCCATGGGCGGCTCTCGCCCTCCTTGCTCTCGGGGCCTGGCGGGAGGGGCGGGGCTGTGGCGGCCGCTGAGCCGCAGTCCGTGTAGGCCTAGATCTGATATGCATGGGGCCTTTCCTCTCCCTTCTTCGTTTGATGTGACACTCTTTTCCTTCCTTTGCAGTGTGAACTTCCCGGTGCCTGTGAGGGCAAGGAGGTGGCGAGGATCCTATGCCCTGCCTCCTGCTTCCTGGTTTCTTTCCTTAGTGAGGATGCCCAGCAGGCTGCCAGAGCCAACGGAGGCAACGAAGACATCCCCAAGCCAGGGCAGGCCAGAGAAATTAATAAAGAGATGGAGGCAAATTGAAAATTTGCCATAACCTTGCCATTTAAAAATTCTAACGAGTTGTTGGTTTTGCATGGTGACCCATCTCTCAGGAGCTTTGGGAAGCATTTAGCACTCTTTCTTTAGCCCAGGGATATACATAACACCCAGATCAGTCTGTAAGATACAACATGGAAACAAAAGAAAGACCTCAAACCCTCTGAGATGGCAGGGTAAGGACACACAATACATTTTTGATGTCTCAGTGGCACTAGACAGATGTGGTTAGCCACTGAATCGAGTCCTTAATGGCCAATGAAGTGACTTGCCATGCTGTGACAGCCAACCTTGCTTTAGTTAAACAATCCTACTGCTAAACTTCATTCGCTTCTCTGTGACTTGCTCAGGAATGGGAAGTTTGATATTTGGCAATCAATAGCTGAAGTATTGGTGTAGGTTTTTTTAGTGCTCAAAGATTCTGCTTCAAGCAGGAAGCAAACATTCCTTCCAAGTGTGGCACTGTTCAGTCTGTAGTGACTCCAGCTGCTTGTGACCTCCCTTCTCAAACACTCCTTCTCTTCTATTTGGACCATTTTTATTACTCTTGTGTAGTAAGGCCATCGTTGCTATTGAAAGTATTCCAATTCGTTTGCAGGCATAGGGACAGCAGATCTGAGCTGTTTGAGAGGCTTTTGTAAATATACTTGAGCCTTAACAAGAAATAAGAGGAATGTTTTTCACAGTGCTTGACCTTGCCATCCTATCTATTTTTAGATACCTGATTCACCTTACCACAGAAATTAATCTCCCTAAAATCCCACATACTAAAAGATGAGTAGCTCCAGGAAAAAGTTCAGAGGGAATTAGAATAACTGCTAGTAATTCTGGTGGCTTAGGCCAATGTGTAAAATTGAAGAGCTCAAACCTGAGTAAGGTGCCCTTACCTAAAATTAAGTTTCAACCTGTGCATTAAAAGTTATTTACATTTAATTTTGTCTATGTTATCTTCAGATTTTTGCCAGCAGCACAATACTCCCTGCTTCTTAGTCTTCAGGGATATTAGAAAAATAAAGCCAAAGTGTGGGTATGCAGGCCATATGGAGACAAAGATGGTTTTTTCACCTGAGACTTAATGTAGGACAATGTTATCTCTTGACTTCAGTGTGCTTCATCTGACAGAATCCGTGAATGGTTTGGGTAGGAAGGGGCCATTAAAGGTCATCTAGTTCCACTCCTCTGCAATGAGCAGGAACGAGGTTTTACCATATGTTCCAGTCTATAAATCTTTATGCTCTAAAAAACTTCTTTATTTCTTGTTTCTTGAAGTCACTTGGAACAGGCTGCTGGGATAGCAGAGAGACACAGGTGACAGACATAGACTGCCAAAGATAAGGAACTGTTTACAAGTAATAATTCAATAGACTATAGCTAGGGAGGCATAGGTCAGAGATGTATAAAGTCATGAAAGGCACAGAAAAGATGAACACAGAAGGACATTTTTGTAATAGAAGACCTAGAGGGCATTGAACACTATTATCACATAGAAGACTGAAAAGAAGAAAAGTACTTAGAAGAAAATAAAGTGGCTTAAGGTGTGAAACTCTGGATATTAAGGACACTAAAAGTTTAGATTAGGCGACAATTTGGATTTTTTTCCATAAATATGTCTGTTAACAGTTATTAAATACCAAGATATTACCTCTGGTTCAGAAAGTCCCTGAACCACACTGCTTGAAGCTGTGTGCAATTGCTGAGGAAGATGCATTATATGTTTGCTTTGTTCTGACATTCTTGTTAGTCATCTGTTGTTGACTGCCATTTTAGGTGAGATACTGAGTTAAATGTGCCCTTGAAATTACTTTATAGAGCTGCTCTTATTAATATTCTTTTTCTTCAAACCTTATGTTACATTCCACATGATTTTACTCAATTATGTTTGAGGCAAAGGGGAAATCCTCTAGCTAAATTTTTTTTGGATGGTTTAATGTATTGAGTGAAGAGTGACTTCTCATAAAACAGCTCAGATTCCAAGCATTCCAGACGTTGTGATTTTTCCTTGGGTTGCTTCTAACACAGTTGTGTTAAAGGAAGTATTTAGCTGGAGGCAAGTGGGAGAGAAAGGGAAAATAGAATTTGCTGAGAGCTCTTCGGAAGTATGGATACATCCATCTTCTCAGATTTAGTTTTTTATTCCTTTGGGGGAAAAAAGCCCATTAATATAATTTATGAACAGCTGTGGTAATTCTCTCACAATAACTATTCCTACAGTAATGAAACACGTTTTTTCTTGGTTAGGTAGCCACTCCCTCAACAGACATACGTTCCCAGGAAATGGATTGTGGATGACAAGAAAAAGTGTTCTACCAAGAAACTGACTTTGGAACAAGTCATATATATTAAGATTGCAAACAAAAATCTCACAACTTAAAACAGATTTTGATTATTATGTAATTCCATACATATTTCAAATGATAAGGACTTTTTTGTCAGCTCTGTAGATTTTGACTGAGGTTTTGAACAGTGTTTCTACTCAAGAATTTTCAGCATTATCTCTGACCCATTTTCCTCATCTCTGCTCCAGCTCCACCCTTGTGATAGAGCAGCTGAATGAGCCATTCACTGGGTATCTGAATGAAGAACAGATTGGGCTGACAGAATCTTGTCTTCTTTTTTAAGCTTGTTTGTTATCACCGTTGCTAGCAATCTCAGAGGTGATATATGGGTTACAGAGGCTGTGTGTGTTCAGTTGATTCCCTTAACGGCAGTATTACTTCTTCACTGTGATAGAGTTTACCCAGCTTGCCTGATTGCAATGTGTGTAAATAATTCAGCTGATGAGTCACAAAAGTGATTAGAATGTCACTGGGTTTTTTTTCTGTGTTGGGCTAAGAACATAGGCCCTGGTAAAAGACATTTTACTGCACCAATACATTGTTCAAAAAGCTTTTTTTTGCTTTGTGATTGGCTGGAGCATGAATGTATCTTCAGGTTGCAATTTGGTATGTAATTAGA
Source organism: Picathartes gymnocephalus (assembly GCA_013390045.1). Classification (NCBI taxonomy): domain Eukaryota; kingdom Metazoa; phylum Chordata; class Aves; order Passeriformes; family Picathartidae; genus Picathartes; species Picathartes gymnocephalus. The sequence goes on from WEKY01025659.1 coordinate 18,402, forward strand.
TCAGTGTTCCTACAAAAAGCAGCCTGTACTTCTCTCTCCCTGAATACTAGTTATTGCATCTGAAAAACACTGTGGCACATGAAACAAAAACATACCTGTAGTTCTATGGAAAACTGATGCAACTGGAAGTTAGTTTTTGAGCAAGATCAGTAATACCATATGGGGTTCACTGAGCAGGGGACCAAATTCTTGTGCTGGCACAGCAGAGGAAGAATTGTACCCCAGGGGCTTTTGTTTGTTTGTTTGTTTGTTTTTCTCAATTGCTGGACCAGCTTAAATGTATGTTGCCTTCCTATAAAGGCTTCATGGCATTGTTGAAGTCATGTGAGAGGGTACATGTGAGGGTACATTACTTAGTTAAAGTACTAAATGATCAAATACCTACAGGGAACAGATCTGCTGAATAAGGACATGCACCTTCATATAGTCTTCTTAAGAGTGTATTGAGATTTTAATAAAATGGTTTCTACAGCTCTCTTCTTAAAAATATTAATAATACTATTTTACAGAGCAAAATGTGCAACCATGAGTTCAGACAATTTCTCAAAGTCAGACACAGAAAAGTAGATCTTCCAGGTCAATGTAAACCTTCTGTCTTGTAATAACCAATCTTCCATAAATAATCTCTGGTGAAACAGAACTCTCAGAGATCCTAATAATTAGAAGTGGGAAGGAATATAAATAATCTAGCTCCAGTCCTGCAAATACACAGCAGATATTTGCAGAGATCAGAGCAGTGTGGTTTATTCAAGGTTTTTGTGGGTTTGCTATAAACGCAACAGCCCAATTTCATCTGTCAGGCAAACCCTGGGATTAAACCAGAGATTGGCTGTTAAAGGGTATTAAGAAATTCAGATATGATAAGCTGAATACTGATGGGACAGTTAAAGAAAGTCTTCTCAGCTCATGTGGGCCTTTGCTGTCATGGAAGTAAGATTTGCACCCACAGTGAGTTTTGCTTGCAAAGAGGTAGCCTAGAGGAATATACAGGAGCAGTTCAGTATCTCAGCTAAGGGTGGTGGTAGCAGCTGATTTTCCTTGGTTTTCATTGCACAGTACTCAGGTGACCACACACAATGTTTAGGGAATAAACATACTTTTCAGAAGAGTGGCTGCATAATTACTCAATTATCTTGAGGTTATACTGAGAGTTAAAAATACTAGTCTCATCAAAAAAGGCATACAGTGAAAATTCTTGCTTTCTGACCTACATGCAACACTCCTGTTACATGTAAAGTTTGGGGTTTTTTTTTAAAGGAATAGTTGAGAATAACTTAATGTGCACTGTTCTGCAGAATGGTTAACAGTACTGAATTTCAGTCAAATTTAATTATAGTCTATTGTTAGATTTATTGTAATGCTACTATGACCAAAATTACAAGCCAAGTGCTTCAAAACTTGTATTTCAAATCAAAATGCACTGCCATTCAAATCTGGCAGTGCATAAACAGCTGTTAACATTTAGTCCTCTCTAATATTTCAAACAAGAGAGAATAATTAATTTTTTAATATATCAGGTACCAAACTGATCACTCCTAGCAGAGCTAACTAATTTATTTTTAAAAGCATTGGACATATTTATACAAAGACTAATTGTTAAAAGCAGCATTTCTTCAGTAGCAGGGCTGATTTAGTTTCTGACTGAGCAGTGTTGCATAAAAAATGGACAGTGTTCAAGAAAAATAGTGTCTGGGGCCTTGGCATAGGGTATTGCTCAGAGAGCCCAAACAGGCTGGTTGGTTGCAGTCTGGGTAGTGACAGGAGTCACTGGATCAGGGAAGACTCCCTTAACTGCTTCGCTGCTCAATTCTTACATGCCACCTGGCTCCCGATTCTGTGTGACTGCTTCAGCATGTGCATTATCCATTGTTGTAGAGTATTTTAAACTAAAACATCTTGCTGTATTAACTATGTGGAAAAAGACTGCCCTTGTCTGTATTTACAAGAACAGTTTCTAAAATTTACATGCATCCTACCTGCATGCAATTCCATCAGTTCTGCAGCAGGAACCACCAGGAGGCTCTGAAAGGCTCAGATTCTTCACCCAGGAGGTGATGAGACAAATTTAGGTGTAGAAATCTGTCTTGGAACCAGCAGGAGCTGCTTGGGAGGAACCCTCGGATCTCTTGCAGTAGTTAGTCAGATCCTTTTATTGTGGAGGTGGGGAGGAGCCGAGTCTGTCACCTTGCCTTTGCTCAGTTGAGTGTCTCTTCTGTGCAGGTACTAGCTGAGGAATTCCTGGAGCACCCAGGGAACTAATGAGTTGGGGGCACTGAGTGTGTACAGGGACACCCCTAAGACCCAGCTACACCACAATTGCAACTAAAGGACAGCTTGACTTTCATCCGTATGTCTCACACTAAACTTAGATACCACAGTTCTTGCCACATCACCTCTGAAATTGAAAACTTTGCAGAACAGCATCCATCCAGCTGTGAAATAAGATAGGCAGCTCGTGAGTTCCTGTGGGTCTGTCTTGAGGTTTAACTGGGCACAGGCTTTCTCTGGGAACATGGATATAATGCCGTGCAGATCATGCAGTTTTAAATTGCCGTTGCTCTCTAGAGAAATCTGTTTCCAAGATTCTGCTCTTTTTCCCAGAATGAAGTAATGACACTTAATTGCATGTTTTGTATTTATCATTTGCTTTGCTGTCTTAAGCCTTGCCTCAGTCATAGCTGGGCAAGAGAGTCATTGTAGTGCTACAGTCAATTGGGGTAAGGTAAACGGGAGAGCCACAAAACAAAACAGCCCAACAAAAGAAGGGTTCTGCTGCATTCCAGAAATTACTAACTCCACTTGATTTAAGCTATTGGTTTAACAAATTGACAGATAATATCCCTTGGCTTTTATTTCCCAGGATTTATCTAATATCGGAAAGGCTTCTCTTGTCAATAACTGTTAAAAATCAGCTAACATTTTAATGCCAAAGTATGGGATAATTATTTACCCACACAGCTGCTCTTATTTAGTCCATTTTCTAAACTCTGAGTGGACCAGATTTTCTCTTGGCATTTCACAATCTATATCATATGAGTTGACAGACTGTTTCAGTTGGACATTGGATCTTTTCCTTAATACTGTGTATTTCCTGGCTTTGTCAGCACTTCAACTTTTCTGTCCCCTGCTGCAGACTTGGATTTGGCTCAGAATGCCATATAGCTATGCAAAAACGAGTACTGAGATCTCATATATCTATGTTCTGATTATTTTCAATACAAAGTGCTAATAAAATTTGCTTCTTGGATCAACTTAAGTAATTGAAGAATCCTAATATCAAAATATCCTGCTGTAGCTTTGTTCTATCTTCCTCCCTTCATCACTTTAATTCAGACCAATTAAGAAATAGTATCTGTATCTAATTATTGTCCAGGAATTTTGTGCAATACCAGTTCTACACCATCACAGAAAAGGAATCCCTTCTTCTGTCATATGCAATATAAAATTCCCAGCCTTATTTAAAAATGGGAATGTATCATTCCAGCACACATCCCCAAATTACCTCATCCAGAATTTTGACTGTAGCAAGTGTTATAAATAAACCCTGTAAATTTGTGCTAAAATATGAATAGAAATAAAGTTATAAAGATTAAAGGATGCAGCCCCCCTCCTAAAACCAGAAGTTTCAAAAAAAACCCCTAAAACCAGTTTGACCAGGGAGGGGTTTTCACAACACCAGAGCAGCCAGAGAATCAATAGGTGGGAATTCCATCCCAGATGGAGTCAGATTTGTATCACAGGAACATTCACACCACGACCGGACGATGATTGCCTGATCGCTATCACCTGATATCTACATCTCGGCCATCAAGGAATTATGTTTCTGGGAATCCTATTATGAAGACAGAGGAGCCAGCTGCACCAGGAGATGGACAATTCATCACAGGATGGACCACACATCACACCCAGAAACCTCTTTTTGTCCAGCCCTGTAACGTATTCAGGGCTGAGAAGAATGGACTAGATGTTGTCATCGCACCCAGAACTGTATAAAATCACCCTGGCTGAGACAGTCGAGGTGAACTGGGGGAGATCTGATGCGATAGAGGTCAGATCTGTACGCGTTCACCCAGTACCGACCCCGGGCTCGGTGCTGCTCCTCAATATTGTGGCTTATTGTGACCGATCTTTCGGCTGTATAATAAATTCCATTTCTTTATAAATTTGATTGGCAAATTTATTTATAACACAAGTATTTATATCTTGTTCCTTTGAAGAAATTAAGATCCAGAGAAGATAGTGCTGATTACCCTAGTTAGTTTTACAATAAACACTCACCTGTATTAACCAAAGCAGATAAGTACTAGAAAGTACTAGAAACTAGAAGTTTTAGAAACTAGTAGCATTACAAATGTTCTCATGAACACAGCATACTGTCCAAATCTCCTTGCTTGTGCTACTGAACTGTGATGATGGGAACCTGGGAGTTTACAAATGTTTGCCTTTATATCTCAGACATTTTCAACACAACTGTGATCAAATCCTTATTTTGATTTACAGATAATTCTTTTCTAGACAGTGGGTGACAGACTTGTTTATAGATGGATCATACACTGAGTGGGGATTTCAATTTAAACCTGTTGTTCAGATTTCTGATATTTTCCTCCATGCCTGTGCCAATGGAAAAGGAAATCCTGCCTTCTTCTACATTCTCCCTTCTTATGTCCAGCCAGAGTTGTGCACTTTGGACAAGTGATAAGAGACACAACAGGCAGAGGAGCTGGACACAGACAATATTTTCAGGAAATACAATTTAAAGCCATAGAGGAAACTTTAAGAGCTCAAGAAAACAAATTGATAGCTCTCTCCCATTAGAAACTTGTGTTTATTCCTCTTAGGAGAAAGATGTGACACCAGGGCCAGAAATAAACCCAAGAAAATGTGTTGAAGTATTACAGAAGAGGCTAATGTCAAAATGAAATGCAAAACATTATAAAAATAGCTGTAAGAAACATATTTTCCAGAACCAACTCAGGAAACATGACCAATTTTAGTTTGCTAATTTACAATAATATTCAAATCTAAGCTTGTGTGATCTATGAAAGACCATACAGGAGCTTCTACAGCCCTTTATGCCATCTCTGGTGCCCTACAAAAATAATGAGATGTCACCTGAGATACTGTCTTGTAAAACATGGTTCCTGGAGGGCTGCTATGGACTTCTGAACTGACTTGCCCATGCTAGGAAAGCACAAGGACCCTGGAATTCTTTAGGGAATGAAGCCATACATGAAACAGTTGTGATGTACAGAAAGGCTCTTAGAAGAAAAGGACAATTTCCTAGGGACAGAAACTGTCAAAGGCAACTTTTCTTCTCTAGAAATGGTAATTTACTTGGCTGACTGGAGAGTCAAAAGCTGCAGGGTTTATTACTTTGGTATGCACACACAAGAAGTTCAGAGGCATATTTCATCAAATTATGGTTTTTTTATGTTATCTGTCTAATAAGACCATTTTGAGTTCTTTTAGTGTGTTTCAAACCAAAAAGTCCTTGTGATGTGTTTGACTCTTACCGTGAGTAGTGAAATTCACTCTGAGCAAATTCTGTTCTGCCAAGTGCTCAAGATCTTCTATAGCACCTCTAAGTAGATTAGCGCTGAGAGCCTGAGAAAATTAAAGCTCCCAGAGGACTTCTCAAGTGAAGCATGCAGGCATCAGCCACCAAGATTAGTGGTTCTCAGGGTTCTCATAACTCTGTGGCTAATTAAGGTGAAGCCACACAGCATTTGGAAGTGTACATGCAAACTGTACACAAAATGAACATGGGGCTGCTGCAGCTTAACGAAGGATGGACTCCGTAACAGCTGACACAAGAACTGCTGAAAGCCCCCCCCAGCATCTCAGCTAAGCCACAGTACCAGAAACCTCGTGTTGTGGCTGCCAGAGTCCCAGTGTGCCACCATGCTTGCAGAGCCAGCTCTTCCCCAGTTGTTCAGCTGACTCTCCCTAGTATTTGCAAGGGAAATGTCCTCACCTCTGCAGCTGTGGAGCTCAACAGCGTTTGGTCAGAGATGCAGGTAACAAGTTAGATCTGAAGGTGCCCCCACCACAAGCCTAACAAAGTAGAAAAGGCGAGTATGTTTTTTTAATGACTGGGCTTGTATTCTCAGGCCTTCCCTGGGAGATGTATAATTGAATCAAGCAGAATAGGAAGCAACAGAAGGCAACTAAATTTGTGCAGTCTCACTTATCTGAAGCTGTACTATAGAAAACATTCTCTCCACTACGCCCATTGTGTGAAAATGCAATTCCTTGTCAGCTGCTTCCTGAGATGAGAGTTTTGCCAGGAAATTCAACCTATGGAACACTATAGCAAAACAAGGTAGAAAGTACCTTAGCATTATACTGTTGCTGACTTGATTAAAGAGTCAAAACAGTGATATGATAATAATCCATGGTGCTGCGTCTCTAGAGATAACACTAAACCATTCACATCTAATCTATAAACTACTGTAAATACCTTACTATCTGGCACTATTCACCCACTAAGAAATTAGCTCTTTTCCTTACTAATATCATTATCAGTTTCTGCACACATACATAGTCTAAAGCACTGTGATCCTCAAATTCAGTAGTCAACTTCTTTTTGTGCTTCATTACCTTTTTTTCTTGCCATACTGTCTTTCTGAGTGAATTAGGAGGAAATTAAATGAACAAAGGAACAAACTTTGAAACGTTTTGAAACATGATTTTTTTGCCTTGCTAATAAATGTTCAATGTTTTTTCTCCAAATGCAGCATTTTTCAACAACTTCTACAAATAATAAACACAAACCACCTTAAAATTTTTTCAAATTAACAGAATCTTTCTTATGCAAATTGCTCACTAAGTGAGATAACAAAGATATCAAAGCAAGGCTTCGTGAAGAATCAACCTAAGACTACCATCTTGCCCTTCTTCCACTCACATACTCCCACTGCTTCCTTTGTATTGGCAGTAGAGCTTGTGACTAGGAGGCAGACCAGATTAGCCACCTGGGGGGCTGAAAACTAAATAAGCAGAGAAGATAAACAGCAAAAGGAGCACAATAAGACATGATTTCATCTTCTGGTAGCAGACTATATTTACATCTGCTTAAGCTCATAAAAAAATCACATGTGAAGTCTCTCGAATACTAGGTCACAAAGTATCTCCAGTAACTTAAGATAGATCCAGGACCTGTTTTAGGAAACAACGTGTTTTTGACATAACTGCTAGTATTTATTTAAACTCCAACGTGAATTTGTACATGATCTTACACATTTGTTTATAAATATGTTATGGCTTTGGCAAGGAAACTAGTGCTGTATCAATGTTACAGACCCTCTGACAGGTGGAAGGGCTGTAATATGGGGTGATAAGACCACAGAGACTGGAGAGCACCAAGCTCTGGTGCTGAAATGTCAGCCTTGGCAGTGACGGCTACACAGCAGGCATGGCATAGAGCTAGGAAGTGGTACTGAGCACTTGGGTCAACGTCTGGGGTCCCCAAGGACACATACTGCCTGGGCTGTACTTGCACACTGTGGTTTCCAAATTGGTTTATATTCTTCTGGGAGTCTTGGATGTTGAGTAAAGCTTATTCAAACACTTAGAGCTTTAATTACATATTTTTGTCTTTGTTAGAACAGAAACTAGGACAACAACCCTGCTCTTAGAAGTCCATCTGTCTGGTCTCTCTCCTCAAAACAGTGCATCACTCGTACCCTACAGCTCACCACAATTTCTACTGCCCTGTTGTCAGCCTTTGCATTTCCTTGCAGCTGCCACACCCAGGAGACAAGGCCCCCAGACCGAGCAGCCTAACACCTGAGTAACCAAATTGACTCTTTGGAAGATAGACAAAAGCAGTTTTGAAAGCAGTAAAAACCTCTTATCCTTCGAAGAGGCCTCTGTATGTCACTCTTGATGAATACTGATGCAGCAGTGGAACAAAACACTTAGAGGAAAGCTTGTGCTGCTTCTGAGGTGTACTACTGCTCAGTGGATACATGAAGGGATAAGTAACATTACACTCCTGATGAACCACACATGTGAATTCAAGTCCTGTGAAATAAAACAAGGGAAAAAACTGCCAAGACATTTGTTTCCAACAAGCACCAATTGTTGTGGCGGGTTTTTATTCTGTTTATTGTAAAGTGGTTTGTTCCATGTATCCCTGTTTTCCCTTGGTTTACTCCCCCTGTCAGTTTGTTGTCCCCTCCCACGGTCAATCCAAAGAGTTCTCTCTCTCCCCTGTCATTCCCTCCTCAAGCCTACCCTAATCCCTAGAACCTTCCTTGCCACGCTGTATCCCATTGGTCCCCACAGATGTACCCCCTCATCCCTGTTCTCCCCTTGGTTGTGTTATGTCCCTCATCCCTAAACTACGCCCTTAAGAGTCCCTCATTAGTTATGTTTCTGTACCCACCCCTGAGATCCTTGGGGTATAAAACCCCATGTCACAGTAGCTCTGGAGGCCACTTGGAGCTATCCCTCTGGGTGATCACTTGGTGCTATCCCCCTGTGGAGACACTCCTTGTGGCTAGGCCTAGCAGTCTTTCCCCATCAGACTAATAAACCTGTCTGGTACATAAAGCTGCTAGGTCCTCCCTGGTATTCTTTTTGCTTCTCTTTGCCATTTAAGCACTGCTTGAGCGTGCTGCTGTGGAAAGTAAAAAGTTATATAACCTCTACCTACACCTACCTGTTATACTTACCTGATGTGTCCGTCCCCTTTGTACCCTCACCAACACCTACCTGTCATACTTACCTGATGTACCTACCTTCTTTACACACTCATGATTGTTAAACCAACCCCAATAAGAACTCATGTTAAAATTGTTTTAACACCCCTAGTTATTAATGTGNCCCCTGAACCATTGACAAAGCAGAATTCAAAACTGACCAATCCGCAGGCGGATTGAAAAATGCACCAATCGGACTGAGCCTGGCCTCTATAAAAAGAGGCACCCGAGCCCAGCTTGGGGTCTTCTGGACCAGCTCCCGAGAGAAGGAAGATCCTGCCCTGGAGGAAGCCTTTGCCAGGACAGCGCTTCTCCCCCTTCGGATGCCTGGGACAGCTGGCTGCTCTGGTGTGCTGCACCATCCCCCCCTACGAGCCACCCCTTGTCAGGCCAATAAAGGTGAAGTACACTAAGAGCTGAAGTCCTTGCATTTACTTCTGACACTGCTTTCGGCACTGCTCGCTGCAGCTGTGACGGGGTGCAGGGGAACAGGAGCGATCCCCTGAGAGGAGTCACCTCCGGTCGGCGCAGTCTTGGCAACCGGGCAGCCAAGCGCGGCGACAAGCAATAGGTGGGGTAGTTTTTTAGGAATTTTAATACAAAAAAAAATTAGTCACTCCTACATTTTGGAAAAAACTGCATTTGGGAGTTCTCTGCATCCCAGTAATCATGTCAACATCCAACCAGCCCCATGATTTATACCAGCTCATAGAGAAAGGAGGCCTGTCTGAAAGTGACAGCAAAGGAGGAAATGAACCCACTGAAGAAGAGATTATAAAATCATTTTTCTACCCCCTCCAATGAGTAGTGGTACTGACAACTGCTTTTTTGTGCCTACTCCACAAGAACAGTTGTCATACAAACTACTTGCCAAAACAGTTAAAAGCCCAATCTCCTAGAATGCCAATTGAGAAGACTAGAAATCCTGACTCTCGCTCTATTCCGCAAAATAATTCAGGTTTTGTGAACTTGAACTATGGTATCAACATTTTTAACACTCGAAGGGTTTTTGTATTTTGCCCCTTAACAATGGGGAAAGACTCACTACTGAGTCGTAACGCTGCTGAGCTGTCCTAGCCAGGAGCAGCACAGAACAGAAGTGAACATCGAGAGCCACGACCATCCTTCTGGACTGCCACAAGGCCCTGGGGTGCTCAAATGACTTCCACAGGTCAGGAGGCAGTATGTTCTCCAGCTGACAGCATATCCTGCACAGCAGAGAAGAGGGCAGGAAGATGGCTTATCCCCACCTTCACAAGGGTTGATTTGGGGTTTTGGGATGTTTTAAAAGTTATTTTGTTTCACTCAAAGCAGGAATCCTGTAAAATTAGGCAGCTAAAATGCAGTATACGCATTTTAAACCTGCTAAGGCATCTGAAATGGTCTGGTGATCAGTATCGAAAGGTGAAGTCTTTCATATTCTAGTAGCTACTGTTTTTCACAAAATTAACCAGAACAAACTGCATCTTTATGAGACTCTTTTATTAAAAATACATATCTTCTATTTCACATAAAAAGAACCAACACTTAACACAATTTAAAGAAGTCGGACAGGAACGACTCAAAAAAATACAGGTTCCTGTAATGCCAGAGCACCCAACGCTTACTGCACAAGCTACAAATTAAAAACTTTCTGTGCAAGACCCCAAGTGCTTGTCCTGGGCACAGCAGTGCCCAGGAGGGCACAGCTGGTCAGAGGCAGGGGTGCTAACTGCTCCCCAGAGACAGTTCCCTGGCAGACACACCTGCAGAACACATGTGTTCTCTCCAAATCCAGGGAGGCCTGCCACTCCCCAGCCCTGGTGCTGGGCACAGTGGCAACATTAGCAAAAAAAATGTTGGAGTGGCACTCAGCTCAAGTGTCACGGGTTGGCCATTTCTTCCTCTAACAAAGGAACTACAGCATAGCACTTCCATGTAATTTCACTTAGGATCCAGCAGAAACACATTAACAGCATTGATGAAAGATAACCAGCCGTACTTCTGTGATAGAACATGATGCAACAGTCCTTTTGCTAACTAAAACCTATGCTGGAATCCATTACCTTCTGGAGTCCCCCTTTTCATAACTCATTCATCTCTGACTTTTGGAAAGACACAATTTTCAAAGCAACAAGTTATCAGCTTCGGCAGCAGCAAATACTAATTAAAAGTTCTGTGCATAAAAATCAAAGTCAGAATACAAAAGAGCTGTCAGAGGCATCTGCTATTAAAGTGCACAGAAAACAATACTGGCTAAACTTACATTTTTGTAGAAAGCAACAGTTTGCCAGGATGTCATTCTTGTTCTGGAGATGCTGAAAATTCAGCTCCTTTTTAAGTCACCAAGAGACATATTCATCATCTCAAAAATAATCAAAATGCTTTGCAAATTCAGGCTCGAAGAGTGTATCAGACACTGACCTTAACATTTACTGGCCAACTCATAACTGAAGCAAGGCACAAAGAAGAAAAGACACTGAAGTGATGCAGAAGCAAGGTGACATTAAATCACAAACCAGTGGCCCCTTTGCTTTGACCTTACCAGGCATTTAGGGATATGGGCAGCTAAACCTGCAATGGTGTTGGACAATCAGAGTAACAGTAAAGCAAAGTTCAGTTTTCAAGAAAAAAAATCTGGCTTGCATGTCATTACACGTGTTCTAATCCCATGCAAGTAATCATTTGATTAAAAAAGATACTCTATACTCTCATACCTTGTAAACCTAAGAGAGTATTAAACTCATGTTTAGGCCTTTAGAGGCATATCTCCTTATGGATTCTGTATTGCCTACAGTGTTAATTCCTTAAGACTGCTGTTTAATCAAACACTGTCTTAAAGACCTGTCACTCTACTGACTCTGCTGCGAATTATGATAGAGATCAGCTTCCTCCCTCAGTCCACTGAAGTCTGATATCTACCAGCTAAAACAATCCTTTACATGCTGTTACTTCACATATTTTACCAGAACAAAATTTGCCCAGCACTGTACTTGTTTCTATTTCTAACAGCTAGAGAAGGAAACTAAATGGTTTTCAGGACCTTGGATAAATTTTTGGAACTTTAATTAAAGAACTTGATTTGATTTTTTTAGAGAAACAAATTTATTCTGGGATTAATGAAATGCAAATATCCATTAAGCTCCAGAATGCCACCAATCAAAACAACTTTCCTTACTGGGATGACATCTTAAACATAGGATCTCAATTTACCAAAACCTGACAGAATCAAATGCTTGCCTTAATTATAACACTTTTCAACTCACTGTCATCAAATTTTCAAGTAATGTCAAAGCCCATATTGAAGAGCTTTGACCCTTAGGGCTCACCTGCCACTCTACATTTTAGAAGGCAAGGCAAGAAGTGATTTAAAGACATCCCAGGTTGGGCATCTACAATCCCTCCTTATCCTTGTAGAGCTACAAGGTGAAGCTCACAAGTTACTCAAAATCTTATCTTACAGAAAATAGGAATAGGAAACTTTCTGCATTTATGAGGTGGCAGCAGGGGAAATAACTGGATTTTAAAATATCTGAATTTTAAAGGTGTTCAAGAACAAGGCTGAAAAGGTTAAGTCTTAATCAGTAAGGAAATAAGCTGCAGCATGAAGAGTCCATCAATCATACAGATCAACTCTGAAAAACACCAAAGCTCATTGTTTCTTGTATATACACATTAAAAAAAAAATCTAGAGTAAAAAAATCTCTCCTCAGGGCTATAATTCCCTTTTCAGAGAGATGTTGTTATAACTTGTATACAGTGTTTCAAAAGAATCTTTCATAGTCTTCAGAATTCTTTATGATTTTCCTAATCCTTTTTGCAGTGAGTGACATTTTTCTCCAGAACTGAACACTTTATATTCTACTTGAAAATCCATTTTTAAGAAGGCTTTCAAATAACACATTCAAGGTTCTAACCACAATTTTTAAATACTAGTGTTTTTTGTTTTAATCACAGAATAGATCTAGTGAATTTGCTAACTTAGTAAAAAACAGACTAGAAATAAAGTTCACAAAGTATTTCTAGCCTCTGGTAATTCACAAAATGCTATTACAGCACAGAACATTTCCAGTTAAATCAGTTTTATTCCTTCTGATAGCTACCTTGAAAATAAAGGGTAATTTGGCACTAATTCTGTTAAAGAAATTCCTAAGCAGGTATCTGTGTGTACAGGAAAAAACAAAGAACAGTGCAAAGAACTGAATTACTCTGCTAAATATCCTTTTTAGACACCACATATTACCATACGTGTGTCTGGATGAACAAGAAACTCGGTGAATCCCCTACACCCAGTTCCATTGTCTGCATCTGGACAATACATGGGTGCAAAGGTCTTAAAATGGGATCAGAATATAGGAATAGCTTATCGAATTTCAGAGAGGTTCAAACCTGCTTTGACATCAGTAAGCAAAAGGATGGATGCATACTATTGTTAGTGTACTGTTCCAGCATTAGCAGCAACTTTGACTGTAGTGAGTTCAGAGTCAAAAAAAAAAAAGAAAAAAAAATACCAAAAAAAGAAAGGTGGTCAGGAAATAACAAACAGACCAGAACAGCAACAGACTTGCTGAACTTGGGCCTCCATGGCTTTGCGCCCTGGGAAACTTGACCTTACAAAGGATTATGCTCAGTGCAGAGCAGCACAGAGAATCAAGCCTGCAATTTTCATGGCTTGAATGAGCACAAGAACTTGGCTTCCAAGGCTTTGTCTCCTTAAGATGAATGTGTCACAACAGGAATGTCAATTTCTACAGCAGAGAGGCGAGAACGTGCTGAGTATGGCTGAGAGGCATAGCTGTGCATGCTGGGGGCGTGGGAATACAGGGGCTGCCAGAAAGGAGAAGGGAGGCTTTTGCATGCACAGTACCACAGGAACAGCAGGATGGAAGTGAAAAACAGACCGCCAGCACTGGCAATGGCAATAAATACAGAGATGTCAAAGCTGAAGATGGGCTCATATTTTCTGTTCAGATAATTGTTATAAAAAATGACCCAGATGGATGGAGTGAGACAAATGGCACAGGCAAGCAGGAACAAGAGGCCCGCCACGAGATGGCAGCCCGCGCTGTTTACCAGGCACTTGGCCAGTTTGACGTTTGGCACGCTGGATACAAAGGCTGTGTTACACATGCCAATCATGCAGAGGAACAGAGCGGAGACAGCAGTAAACATACTCAGAGGAAGGGCAAACTGAAGAACACGCAAATCCAGCTGATCGACAGCCGTGTACCACTGCGGGTCATAGATCACACAGTCTCTGCTCCCATCAAAGCGCGCGCACTTAATCCAGAGTCCAGTGTAAACAGTCACATTCCTCTCGTTCTTGTTGTACGTGTACAGTCTCATTTGCCTCCAGTTTGGAAGCAGAACTGCTGCAAGGAGTCCAGCTACTGAGGCTGTTCCACTGAGGAAGGCCAGTACGGTCGCTGCATGAACATCCCGACAGCCCATATTTGCCCACAGAAGTTGTTTCCTGCAATTAAAAAGAAAAATATAAAAGAAAATCATGGACACAGGACTAACTACAGTTGATTTGTGCCAGGTTAATAAACTTAGATGACAGCTGGTAGGCACTAACTCTGTGGCACCTTCTTTGTCTGACACACTTAAGACAGTGGTAACACCACCACATTCACGCTTTAATAAAACGTCAGATTATTTCACAGACTGTTATGACTTCTCAGCTGACAGACTGCTAAAGTGGCTGTGTTCAAGATGAAAAAGAAGTGCATTTGAATGCGTGAGTCTACACAGCCTTGCTCCCCATGTCACTGTATGGACTTTGTTACAGTCCAGGTGAAGAAGGTGTATCACTGAGTGAGCATGGTTTAAGTTCACCTGTCCTCAACTGGCAGCTCCCTGTCTTTAGATACAATATCAGAGTGCATGCTCAGTCCTACCATGCTGCTGCATGAGTAAAGGGGAGTTGCTTAAAATCTACACCATTAGACTGGCAAGGAATGCATATGTAGGCAGTTATACACATTTTATATAGGCCAAACTCTTGACAAGAGCTGTGAGATAGTGGCGGACGCTCTGCTGAGTAATTTACTATGAATTTTTCAGCAGCAACTAACAGTTCTTCCACACTACTCCTGCCTTTCAGAATCAACTGCCCAAGCACACAAACAATTACAGAAAGCAGATGGCTTTTCAGCTTTCACTTTTTCCACTTCAGAGCAAGTGTTAAAGAATACTGCTTCCTTTTTCAATATAACCACTGTCTGCATACCTACTGCATACAGCCTCTTGCCTGCAGAGATACTGAGAAACAGTCTCAATGATGGGTCTGTAAAAAACAAACAAAAACTGAAAAAAAAACCAACTCAAAAAAACCCAAAACAAAACCGAAAAAACCCCCAAAAAACCTCAATTCAAGTTATCCCTTCTCTACATGCTCAAGGTATTTTAAAGAAGCCTAATACATAACAGGCACTGAGCATTCACCCCAGAGTGTACCTGAAGCTGGAAACTAACAATTATAGTACCTAAAAATGAGCAGATACTTTTGCAAATTCTCACTGAGTGCCATTCAGTTATAAACTCCTCCTGAAATTTCTTCCAAATTATTATCCTGCAATGTGCATATTTGGCCAAAGTCATAAACCAATTCCTTAAGTACCAGAAGTTCTACTTAATGCATATACAAGCAACTGAGTATCTGTATCACAGAAAGGTTACAGACATGGCTGCAAACAAAAAGGCAACTGGATCTGATCCCTCACTCTCCTTTCATACCTGCAAACATCCAGTGACCAGGGAGTTCCAGTTTTCAGATAAGGAATTCCCACATATATTGAAAACACACTAAAAGCATTATCAAGCCACACAGCTAGCCAGCATTCTATTGATTTATGAACAAATACATGAAGTCCAGTTTGTTTCTTAAGAAACCATTAGGCAATTATTTTATGCCATCTAACCCTGAAGAATTGCACTGGAATGTGGGCACTATTTAAATGCTGATCACACTGTTCTAAAGAAGCTCTCTGGAAAGAAATAATGACAACCACATTTATGCTAGAAACTACCTTATTTGTTAAAAAGATGGCATTGTATTGTTGCTAAGGATAGCTGAGTGTGGGCAAGCTACTCTTCTCATGGCTGTAAACTTCTCAGATAGCAGGTCATTAACAGGATACCCTCTGGGTAGGGGGACCAGAGAAGTATTTCCATCATGATTATTTTAATATGATGCTTAACCCTAGCTTCAGTAAGGTCAACACAGTCAACTTGCAAGAAAATGCAACTATAACAAATGAACTTGAGGGATAAATCTAATACGGCACCAAATCTTGTTCTCAAGCTCGATGCTTTTGCTCTTTCACAAAGAGCTTATCTTTACCTGGACAAAACTTCCATGCAGACAGGGAAGTTCTCCAACACAGAGCTATATGAGAACCAGCTGGAATTAACACGATTGACCATTTTCAGAGACCTGCTGTTTCTGAAAATGCATTTGCAGTAGTAGATACTGCAAACAGGCAGGTTATCCATCATCCTTTCCATCAGGGGAGACCAATCCCATCTTACAAATACTGCTGGCTTTATGACCATAATTATAGCTTCAGATCCCTGATGAAGACAGTAACAAAAGAGGTGTTGTCTTAATTAAGATGGCTCCAGTGTACTTACCAGCAATGTCCTCAAATCAAGAGAGACCCTAGCAACTTCTGTAAGTAGGAAGAAATGTGTTACTGGATCTAAGAAACAGAACAAAGAAAGAGTCAACATCAGATTTGTTTCGTGCAATTTCAGCAACAGCATTTACACTGCAGTTCAGGAATTAGGAATATCAGCTATGTTTTCATTAGGCCAACTCCATCACCTTCTACAATTTCCTCTTATTTAAAAAACAAAACTCAAACTACTCTTTTCTTTCTCCAGAGCTTGTTCTCTATCTATTGCTCTCAACAGATAAGAAGGGTGCAAAAAACTGCCTTTTTTATAGGTGTTCCAAGACAGAGTTTGCATCCTGAATTTTATTTTTTAGCAAAAAATCCATAAGAAATCATACAGAATGATTACTTCAGATGTTAGGTTCAAGGCTGCACTTAACAGCCGTGAGGAAAGGATGCAATGATTATTTAATGTCAGAAAACAAAGCACAGGCTCTATATTGTTTATACACTTGTGGGTCTCTATTCCTTTCTGCCTTCTACATGAAGGTTTCAAGGAAATGGGAGAAAAACAGGAAACAGGGGCAATGCCTTTTCAATGGCTGTCTAGCTTTTCCAGAAGAAAAGATCCTTTTGTAGATTTTCTACACCCACATCTAAGTCCCAAGATCAACTCTGCAGGTAAATCACTTTATTACTGGACAGCATCAGACCTCCAAGTATGTCAGTATGTGACTGTTAAAACTTACAACCTAAAGGAAAGTTTGTTGGGCTAATATGCGCAAAGACAGAGTTTAGAATAAACTACCCATAACAAACTCTGAAA
Organism: Picathartes gymnocephalus; assembly: GCA_013390045.1. Taxonomy (NCBI): domain Eukaryota; kingdom Metazoa; phylum Chordata; class Aves; order Passeriformes; family Picathartidae; genus Picathartes; species Picathartes gymnocephalus. Next base: position 35,531 of record WEKY01025659.1, read on the forward strand.
TATTATACAATTCATATATGTTTAGGCTCCATTATCTACAAAAACATCAGAGAAATTTTTCTATCAAACTAGGCAAGAAAGAGACTTTACAACACAGTCGAGAAGCCCAATTTTCTCACTAAATGAGAAAGAGGGCTTCAGACTGCAAACTCATTATTATGAATGCTATTGCACATAAGACAGAAATGCAGATGCACAGCTTGAAGCAGCAGCTTTTGTTCACTAACATTACTGACTAATTTTCAAGCTTTCTGTGCACTTTGCAGCTGAAGCCAAGATAAACACACAGACCTCCCTCTGCAGGTTCACACCCATTAACAACCACAACAACGTAATGAAGTAGAAAATTATTACAGGCAAACAAAGCTGCCAAAGGGAGCTGTGCCCAGCCCAGGAGTCCTTCCCATTAAATTATAAAACCTTTGTTATAATAAACAGATACAGAGCAGCCATAGAATATTCCGCAATATCCAACTCATCTCTGCAGACATGGAGTTACTTTTGGTTTTCTCTTCCTCTCTTTAGTTCACCTGATTTTATTGTCTATCTCTGGTAGTGTTGAACAACTAGGGACCTCAGCCACTTTGGAACTAGTTGTCCAAGGGAAAAAAGTACACTTGGGCCAGATAAAACCCTGCCTTGCCTTAGATTCTTGGCGTCAGCTTCTTCCATCCCAAGGATTTTACAGCTGTACTATGAAAGGCTGTTATATCTGATCCACAGAAGTTACCAGTCCTAACGGCAACCGGTAATAGGGACGGATTTTATCTCCTATCCTAAAGATCCACGTTGCTGTAACAAGAGATGTTGGCTGAAGCTGGTTAAAAACTGGTAAATTATTAAGGCCCACAAGATTAAAAAATGAAACAAAGACGACAAAAAGTACATTTACTATAGACATAACTCAGAAATGAGTAAAACCAGCTCTGTTCCCGTGCCTTGAGAAGACCACGGTCTGGGAACCATCATTGTTTTGTAAAGCCCGGCAGGAGAGAGATCACAGTATAATTTATCAGCACAACTTATATATAAACGGTTGTCTAACTATCCACAACAGCATTAGCAGTTTAAAATTTTTAATTAGTTTTGGATAACTGGGCACCAGAAATTAGAGGCCTAAAGCTCACCAGTTTCAAGGGACTGGTTCAGAACCAGTGCCATCACTCTAATTTTTTTAATTCTGGGAATCAATCATGCTCCACGTACTGTAAAACTCCTTTTAAAACTAAATATAGGTGTACCGGGTTAGAATTAACGATCCTAACTAACAGATCAGGACTTGCAAGAAAAACTTGGAGCACGGGTAATTATTTTACCGACTGAACCGAAAAGAGCAGCTGACGCACGGAGAGAACACACAGCGTCCCCCGGGGGAGCACCGCCGACCCCCGCCCGCGACAGCGCTCCGAGCCTGCCGCACTGCGATGCCGGACTCGCGAGGGGAACAGGGAAGTGCCACAGGGCCCGGGCTCCCCGTGCCGGGGCCGAGGCCGATGCCCGCTCACCTTGCAGCAGCGCAAATGAGGCGCCATGGCCGCCGCTCCGGCCGCGGAGCCGCCGCGCTGAGGGAAGGCCGCGGCCGCGCGGGGCCTTGTGGGGCGGGGCGCCGGCGCAGTGTGGNCCTCCGCGCCCGCCCGGGGCGGTACGGCTGCGGCAGCGGCGGAGAAGTGCCCGGCCCCGGCCCAGGGCGGTACGGCTGCGGCGGAGAAGTGCCCGGCCCCGGCACAGAACGCCCGTGCTCTAAAACACGCTCCTCCGATAAGCCAGCTGACCCAGCTCGGAGGAACCTGACTACAGCAGGCGGCTGCGGCCCACGGCGGACAGCTTCAGTCAGGCCATGCTGGCTCTTAGTGCAAACACTTCCCCCTTTATGTGTGAGGTTAAGACCGGTGTTCACGAAGTCTGGAAAAAACAAAATGCTGTTTTCAGCTATGAAATAACCTGCAGAAAAGGAGGCTCAGGGGTGATGTTATCCCTCTACAACTCCCTGAAAGGAGTCTCTTCTCTCCTAGGCAACCAGCGACAGCATGAGGACATGGTCTCAATCTGTGCCGATTCAGATTGGACATCACGAGGAATTTCTTCACAGAAAGGGTAATGGGCTGCCCAGGGAGGTGGAGAGTACAGGTGTTTAAAGGGAACAGTGGACGTGGCATTGAATGCCATGGTCTGGTTGACAAGGTGGTGTTCGATCAGTGGTTTAACTCAATCTCACAGGTCTTTCCCAACCTAATTGATTCTGCAATTCTGTAAAACGGAGCATCAAAAATTGACAGCCTGTTCTTAGCTTTAGTGAAAACATATTAGCCCCAAACACAGTAAAATTTGAGAAAAATCACAGTAAGAACCAATACCAATTATAAAATAAATGCATTATGAGAAACCATACCTTTCTTCCCAGTGACTGCTTTAACAAAATTTAAAGAAGCAGGATATTATATTACAAAACAAAACTAGGCCAAACTAGAAGTCTTTGATGTATTCAGTCTTATTTTGCTTTACAATCAATTTAATAGCTTTAAAGTAGAAAACACCCTGACAATAACAGACTTCTATTTTTTTTTCAAAGTAAAATGTAAATGTGCCTTCTTGTAATACAAAACCTAGAACACTAAATGTATAGCTCTGCTGAGAAGCAGCCATTTTCTTCACCAAAACATAACATAAACCCAACACATCCATAAAAAGAGGGAATTACAAATTAAGCATGGGAATTTGGAATCAGGATTTATACAACTAAGATGACTACAGTAGGCACCAGCAGGTGTCAAAAAACCCTCCAACATTACAAATCAGTCTTGCTTTTTTGCTCCTACAAGTCACTTCCTGGCATTTATATGTGTTTTCCTTTAAATCCTTAAAACCAACAAAAACCCTACAACCCAATGCCTGTCACAACAGCAGAGCTGGTTCACCTTACAAGCCCCAGACCCTGGAAAATCCCTCCATCAGAAACTTCCCTTGTTTCTTCTGATGCCCACGGCACATGTAGAGTTGTTGAACTTGCTCCTTAGTGCAAGTTATATTCTCTCCATTCCTCTCACTTGGCAAAAAATATTCCAGGGATCATCAGTTGTTAAGCAGTGCTTTGAGTTGCACATACTTTGATCTTTACTTTGTTGTGCCTTGTAGCTAATGTAAATAAAAAAAAAACTTGCCCCTTTCCCCACTGTGTCCTACCCAAGTGCCTAAACAAATGGAGGGAAGCAGGCAATGATGGAAGAGGGAACAATTAAATGGAAGGTCTGCACAACAAAAGCTTCACGTGCATAGTAAAAATATTAAAATGTGCTGGATTCATTCAGGAATGCCAGGTTCTATTCATTTGTTCTTCTTTGGAAGTTTGTAAAAGAAGGAGTTTCTTTTTTCGATATTCTTCATTCACCTGCTCTGCTTGCTCATCTAAGGATTTTCTTATACATGTTTTGAGTTCCTCAATTCCTTCTCCAGTATACGTAGATACAGGAATCACCTCTCTGAATTCAAGAATATTTGCTGGAATAATTTCTTCCTCTAGTAAGTGTAAGAAGTCTGAAAAATTGTATTGCAAGAGTTAGTACAATCCCCAAATACTGTATCACTACAAAGCCCATAAAATCCCATTAAATGTAGAAAATAAACTTTAATAAATTAGAGTTACAAACATAACTTCAATTAATATACATATTGTCTGCTTAATTAGTCCTTTAAAATATAGCTAAAATCTCAGAAGACAAGCACTAACACAGCAGTTACACCATTCGTAATGCTGCCATGAGACGATTCTATACACTTCCAATGAGCACAAAGAAATCCCAAGTTGCAGAATATGGGAGAATATGGTCTTAAGCCTTTCTGGTTTCTACACACTCCAGGAAGGAGAAAACAATTCACCCCAATGCAAAACTGAAGTAAATCTACATAGACCTGTCCAGAATTTTCATGTGTTTAGGCCAGAGTCACATGACAAATGGTATATATGTCAGTGCCTATAATGGGACCTTCTATGCAGGTTACTCTTACTCCAGAAACCTAGACTGGAAACTTACTCTTCCATATCATGGGATATCTCCATTTCATTACAATCCTTTCCCAACAGTGAAACCATTAAAAATGTGTATAAACTGAGCTCTAAATGCAGGAAGTGATTTTAAACATATGTTCAAATAATAAATTTAATAGCTGACTTCAGTTTGAAACAACTCCCTGCCAATACAGCGTTATCCCAATGAAATCTTACTACTGCTTTTGATGAAAGTGATTGTTGGAATTTCATTTACCCTGAGGATTCTCTAGTTGTGTCATAAGTTCATCCAAGTTATCCTTTGCACAAGGCAAATCCATTTTATTAATAGCAAGAAGTGCAGGCTTTGTTACAAGTTCCTCTTTGTACAGCTCCAGTTCCTTAAAAGAAAAGTAAATTTCCCTTACTAAGTATTTGTAGTTTGACAAGTGCTACTTCAATTTTACATCTCCTCTCTCATTTATTAATTGCCTGAATGGCCTTGCCTAAGCAGTTGTGAGATTGACTTAGGTGCTCAAGGTTGATATATTAAAGCAGTCTGACAGAAGAAAATAATGTTCAGCAATTTTTTGCTCCAAGACAGATTTCAGGTAAACAGGCTAGCTCACTTTGAAATGCCTCTTACAAAAAGAATGAGAACTTTGGCTTTTTTTATTCTGATATCCACGAATACAAAATCAATTTCAGAAAAACTTCAGACCTATAGAACATATAAGAAAATCATTTGGAGAGTGTTGTAATTCTTAAACATTTTAACATCAGAAAATCACAACCTGAATAAACTAAACAGCAAAACCTGAAATTTAGAAGATTCATCAACTGAAGTCACAGTTAGAGATAAATTTGAAATTACATAATATGTATTATTTTAATCAGAACCATAGTTAAGAGATAGAAACAGTGCACGCCACCAAAGCTGGGGCCTGATGTCTTACTTCTGTTAGGCTATGCAGTAAAGGCACCAAGGCAGAGATTTAGCTGTAACCATGTATTTCTACTTCTTCAAATGCTATGGGATTGGGGAACTGAAAATGATGTGTCATTTTACCTTTACTTGACTGTAACAAATATCCCACATGCTGAATAGATTAATCAATTATATGATTAATTATGTGGCACCCAACATAAACTGGAGTGGTTTAACCTGGACAAGTAAAAATAAAGACTTCACTTTGGAGAATCTCTTTGTTAACTGGCCTTATATTATAAATCCAGAAGACATACTAACATTTGAATGTTTCTTGATCAAAACTGAGGCATTTTCTTGACTCAACATATAACTACAACTGGCAAATAGGAAGATGAGAACTTACCTTTGTTAGAAGCAATATAGTTTCAAAGGCTGTTCTGAACTGAGTCTTGATGGACAACTGAAACCCAGAAATATCAACCTGAAAAAGTTACACAAAAACAAGCTTTGTGGTGTAAAATTACATTACAGTATCAAGGTACTCTCCATCAACTACTTTGCCCTGGAATGTCCATGGCCGTGTGTTCACTCCTGGGCAAATAACAGAGGGCAACTATACACCAAAGAAACATCAGACACTGAAGGCACAAACTGATTAGTTCTGATACAGTGTTTCTCAAAGGTCTGGTTTTTAAACTTCTTATGGGGATCTTACAGAAAAAAGAAAATCACTCCATGCTTTCATTATGCTTGGAACACTTCACTGTTCTAAACTGACTAGAAATTTTCAATGATAAATTCTATTTAAGAATTTAATTTATCATTAGTCATTTGATTGTTCCAGTCTGTAAACAGAATTACAGCTATATTTATCATAATTCATGCAAATTACAAATTATTTTCTAAATTCCAACTACATTGCAATTAAGATATATTTTACTTATTGCACTGTCTTTGATTTCAATAAACTGTATATTTTATTTAACTTACAACTAAGAGAAGCTGTTTGGTTCTTTCTACATGTTTGAGAAATTTGTGGCCCATTCCTTTGTTTGCATGTGCACCTTCAATCAGTCCTGGGAGATCAGCTACTGAAATCTAGGAAAACAAAAGTTTCAAACAAAATACTTCCAGTAAGCAAACTCAGGGACTTTAAACTATCAACAGTGATCATCATTTTACATATACAAAAGAACCGAGACAAAATAATATGCATTGGCTGGTTCAATATATTTACAATCTATCGCTAGAAGCAGATTAAACAAAATGCTGCTATGACACAGACTAGGTGCTCCTCATGTTCCCTCTGTCTATTTTTATAGCTGTCTGCAAAGTACAGAATAGAGGGTAATAACACCTCAGCAGAGATCTTGCAAAATTTAGTTATTACCTGAGAATAAAACCGACTCTGAAAGGCGAGTAGCTTAGGCTATCCCATTTGTATAGAATTCAAACTGTCACTGGAAAAGAAAATAAAGTCTGTTCCTTGTGGCTACAGAGTATCATTACTCCAAACACAAACCCTCTTAACACTGCTCCCCTGAGCATGAGAAGATACAAGAATTTGACTTCTGCTCTTAGCTCAAATGAGACTGTGATTAATCAGTGAACTTCCAAGCCGGAGCCCAGCTAAGACTGCCACAATGGAGAGGCACCTTGTCATTTTCTCTGCTGGTTCAGAGGGCTGTCGGACAGGTGAGGCAGACCAAAAAAGAGCAGAATAATAATGAAACCCCCAAAATAGCTACTCAGTAACTCACAAAAAGCTAAGACAGTGAAATAAAGAAGAGCAAAGGTGGGGTCTTCAAATCTATCTAATGTCTATTTAGACAGCAACTGGATTAAATTGAACGGTGTCTGAAGCCAGCATAGCATAAAATTTCCAGTGTGCTACCTGTTGCAGAAGGAGGCTCAGATACTCTGATAGAAAATATAAGTGCTTCTGCTAGTTTTCATGATCTGGTACTGAGACCTGAAACCCAACTCTACTCAGATCCTCTACTTTTGTCTCTTTTCTTTTACAAGTAGCAATGACAGCACCAAGTAGCTTGCATGTATTTTCTTTTTTATAACATACTAAGATAAAATGAGCAAATTGTTACATATCTCTGTAAAAGTATCAATGTTCTGTAGGACAAAATGAGTCATTGTCTCTTGAATAACACAGGAAAGACAGCTGAATTATTGCTCTTAATTACATGCTTATTTTGTTTCCTTTTCAGCAGTTGCAATATGGAGAATACTTCCTCTTACTCTCAGAAATTCCCTGTGATCACAACCCCTATAGTTCTCTTGACTTTAGAAAAGAGGTATTTTGTTTATATAGTTCCTATATAGCACCCAACACTGTGGTATAAAAACCATGAACTGTAGAAATGGCCAACAATATGGATCACTAGCTATGCCAAGAAAAAAACTTCAGAAAAGAAAGCCAGGAGTGCAAGTAGATCTCTTGCTGGAGAAAGATACACCAGTACGAGCAAGAGATCCTCATGTTTTTGGAAAAGGGCTATGAAAAATCCTGTTTATTTGCAGAATAGCTTTCTAGGGTAAGCTACCCTAAACTAGCAGATAAAATGAATATATAAAAAAAATTTCCCTTAGACATATTGCATCTCTACAGGGAACCAGACAAACTAGACTTACTTCCTTTAATACACAGTTTTGTTGAAGTTTGCTAAATGAAGATTTCAAGCATCAGGTATTGAATTTCCCTAGCATTATTACTTCTGAAAGCAAAAAGAGTAGTTTTTTAGTCTTTTCATATCTGAGGGTTATGTTTTTCTGGTTAACTTATCTGAAACCCTTTTATGCACTCGCCTTTTATCTTGAAAGTGATGAGTCCAGTGCTGCATGTATCATACACTTCAAAAACAAAGTAAAAGCACATCAAAGAGGATTCAAACTTGAGGAAGGAAAATGTTAGCTGCAACTTTAAGTGAAGTTGGGGTCCAAAATCTATTAGCAAGAGTCTCATTTAGCACTGGTTTCCCCCTCAGTGGATACTGTAGAAAGGATTCCAGGCACCACACAATTATCTGACAACTTTTATCTGAAGAAGCTGGGTGGAACAGAGTTAATAAAAATTAAGGTGGTAGGGCCACAGCTCCACCAGTCTTCCAGAACTACAGCCTACCACAAAAAACTGGACCCAGGTGCCTCACCTCTCAGGTAGTGCACTAGCCTGGCTGTTCAGGTAATCACTATCTCATCATACTATTTTAGTTTTTAATTAAAAAACTCAACCCACCAAACAAAAAAACCCTACACCCCAAAAACCAAAGCAAACCAACAAAAACCCCACAAACACAAAAAAACCAAAAGAAAGAACAGCCACCCTTGAAAGCCGTAACAAGAAGTTATGCTAACAGAGTTATAATCACAAAACCACCTGCCATTCACTAATGTAGATGTTCAACTATTGGACATATCTGTCACTATTTGCAATCCATTATGAAAATTACTCACTCAGTCCAGAGCTTGCTGTACAGGCAAATTGCAAAAAATTTGCTTCTTCTAAATAAAAAACCAGGCTGGTCTCTGAAACAGTGATTTTTTTTTCCAAGTCCTAAACTTATAAGAGTATACAGCAATCTCAATTCCACAAACAATTTCATACCTCTAAGATTATAAGGCAGGATTAGAACCACAGAAAGGAGGTAAGGAAAAATGAGAAGTCATTTATTAAAGCTTGAAATAAGCTCTACATCAAATTACTGTATTTGGCTATGAAACCCTTATTATTACTTCATAAAATAGTACTTTTCCCACAACTCCTGTTAAGTCCATGTAATTACATTTGACACGTACACATTATAGAAACACATATGAAAATACCTACAAGTTTTCATGAAAATATCTACAAGTTTTCATACTCTTTCTGAAATTCTGTTAAGCAACATAAATAATCACTCCATGTACTTTAGCAACCAACCAGAGTGAACTTTCATACCAACCTGCTTATAATCTGCATACATGATCTTTCCTAGTTCAGGCTGTATTGTTGTGACTGTGGCAAGGGGACAGGAAGAAAACAAAACTGGTTTTAACATTTAAAAAAATGTTAATGTTACAAAACATTTAAATATTGTAGGACTTTCTCAGTGTATTCATATTAAACAAATGTGCAGTAGCAAAAAAAAAAAAAAAAAAAAAAGGAAAAGGATTAAAGAAAAAGCAAAATAAGACAGATTAAAATTAGACCACAAAAAATCCAGTGCTTAACCAAGTCTTTTCTCCTTCTGCAGTTCTCCAGTCATCCCAAAAAGGGAAAAATGAAGGTAGAGAAGTCTCAGACACAAAAACCATTACCTAGACTATGGATTAGCTTCCAAACAGGGAAAAAACAATGAAAGGTAAAGTGAGATAGGACTCTTCAAACTGAGAAAAGGCTGTAGAGAATTGGGAATGGTGCAAAAAGGTCAGCAGGAATTATCAGTACTTGCACTCTTACCTTTTAATTAAAGAAGATCAGACAACTAATTCTAACTTATTGATAGAATAATAAAAAGTTTCTGTCCATTTTTCAGTGGACAGATTAAAACCCCAAAATCTTCTCTATTGCAAGTGGTAGCAAATTCTAAAGCATACAAGATGTTTATGCAAAGGAACTTGACAGTACATACTCAGTAGACTGAGGATATTATACACCACAGAGAGTCTCAGTTGCAATAAAATGGGCTGAGATTAAAATAAATGTTAAATAGACCTGCATTAACAGGTTGAAGCATTATAGGGGTATATACAAGAAAAACTGAAGTGAGTAAAGAAATGGGACACTGAATCAGCAAGTATCTCCTTGAAGTATTTCTTACAATTAAAAAGCCAGGCAACATTGCTACACCCTATTCTTTATTATAAACCTTTATTATATGCAAGTCAGTGAAAAGACTTCTTGCTCTCAGGAAATATTACTGCTCTAAAATAAGAGTATGAACTTACATGCATAATTTGCAATCTCAGGTTTGGCATGAGAAATCTTGCTTAACAAGGATGACTTTCCTGCATTTGGAAACCTAGAAGGAAAGTCAGAATTTATACATTGAATAAACACCTATGTGATTCCTGTGTATTTATTTCCAAACGTATTCTTCAAATTCAATGCTATCAACTCATTTTTGCACTCATCTACTCAGACATTTATTTTTTTTTTTTACTAAATGAACTAACCCCAGATGATTATGATTTATATTTTGACATCAAATCTGAGTATTTTTTCTAAATCCAACAATACTTCCTAAGGATGCAGGCAGAAGAGTTATGTAAATACATGTGTAACAGATTTAAGAGAAATCTTTCAAAGTCACTCAGACAGAAACACAGCATTACCATTCAGGTATACTTGAATTTACTCTTCCCATGCTATAGCTAATTTAGAAATTATGCTTGCAACTACATCTTACTAGTTGGATTTACAGTCTCTTAGTGTACACATAATGGTTTATTAAAGTCTACAATTTAAGTATCCATGGCACCTATGCTAGAGTTTAGATAATACGGAAAAGCAAATGTAAACTCAGAGAGACCGAGACTGTGTATACAGACACACACGTGCACAGTTTATGTGTGTTTTTAGGACAGCAAACTTGTGTGAGGGATCCTGAAACTACTACTAACCTGTTTTGTCACCAAGTAAACCTAAAAGAACACCAGGGAAGCCCTAGGAGCTGGTCTGTGCACACCTGACTGTTGTAACGTGTTCCCTTTACAAGGGATAGCTATACCTGCATACTACACAAAAGTGTTCCTTATGTGATACACCAGTTTTTACAAAAGCTTCTTCACGGAATATATCTACCCACTGAAATGGAAACCTAGGTTAAGACTGAAATTGTAACACCCACTTGTTTTAAAGATTAACTTAAGCTGGAAAAGGCACAATTGCTTTGATCCATGTAAAACTTGAAGTTAATCCTGACATCCGACAGACTACAATCCTTTCTCTTACCACATACTCCATCCAAAAAGTCCACACAAGACTTATCTTCCAGTCAAATTCACAAGTATTCAGCACAGCATGATCAAAGGAAACTGTCTACAGGCAACTCAACACAGTCACAAGATACAAAGGTAGGTGTCCCACAGAAAACCAAATACTCTCCACTTGAATACATGGCCTGTTAGCAAGGCTGGTACTACATTACAGGCCTTTAGAAAGGGGCTGTACATAAATCTTTCTTAAAAAAAAGAAAGCAACCTAATGACTCTTGTTATAATAAGGAAACTTACTGCGTGCAGTTTTCATATACTTTGATGTTTAAAGGTGTCTTAAAGACATTCCAGAAGGTTACTCTGATCATATCCTCGAGTGAGCACTTTGTATCCACTGAGGTACAATATGTTCTTTGAAGTTTAAATTGCAACCTAGACTAACACATCACAACCTGTACCCAAACTTGATGGGCCTTTCTCAAGTCTACATGGGTTTTTTTACCTGATCTAATAGCAAACCACTCACAAAAAAGGTAAAAATAGCAAACACAAAGAGATCAAAGTACAACCACAAACTATCAGAGGCTGACTCATATTCTCAATAAGAAAATTATATGCTTCTCTAATTGACTGATAATGATTTTTGTATCCATTTTGAAGGCAAACTGTCAGCTAAAATACAAGATTAAAGAAGCATCAGCATCATAATACTCCTGTACTTACACACTGATCCAAACAAGAAAAAAATTGTCATGTAATTACTGAAGACCAATTGAAAATTATGTAACTTTAGAGAAATTTTGTATTACAAAATTATTTCTAATAACAAAAAAAGAAAAATATAGCTAGAAAAACATGCTGTCTTCAAGTTTCCATTTTTATTGGTATATACCAGCTAGACTATTTCCACCTCAAACTCATCATCATTTCATGTTTCCTATGATTTTTTATTAATAAGGGCCACAGGGCTGATTTATGTTAGCAGATGCTGAATAAAACAATACACTACAAGTGTAGGTTGTTGAAAGCTTTCTCCAAATAAAAATATATTTACCTGCATTGATATAAAGCAGCAACATCAATATGCAAGTTCTACTGTTCTAGTTTGTAATTACTTCCTTCCAACATTCCAGGCTGTTTTTTTTGGAGAGTAGGAAACATAGCCTTTGGAATTCTCTTCAGAATTGCTACTGAAAGGATCCACTTGTGCCAGTGCCATGAAGTTAAACATGCAATATGCAGTGTTCTTGGCTCTGTTTTGCACCTCCTACTTACTTAATAAGAATTGTGCTAATAATATTGTGGCAATCACTGCAACTGCTAAATACAGTTATATTACTAATTATGCATTATCCTGGTTCATTAAGCCCTTCACTCACTCACCAAAATATAACAAATACTTTCAAAATGTTAAAATCAATTTTAATAGCTTTAAACTCAACCTGATTTTTCAAACTGCAATTAACTTATACGACAATGCAAATGCACAATTAACACTCATCATCCAAACGCTCAAATTTCTTTGAAATTGAATTTGAAATGTACTACTTGGTTTTCTAGTATCAGTTTTCAAACTACAGTACTTACCCAACTAAGCCAACGTCTGCTATAAGTTTCAAATCAAGATGAACAGTTCTCCTCTGACCTTTGCAAGGCAGAAAATTTGTAGCCAAAGAGCCTCCAAGACCTCCACGAGCTGCTAAGAATTTCTCTCCTGCTGCATTAAGCTCTCCTGAAAATAAATTCACCAGTGAAAAAAACACAATCCCCTGCAGTAGTTCAGTTGTGATTTTCCATTCAAATGTCTCTAACTATAATACAATTTTCTGTATGCTTCCTTGCAAGAACTGTGCCCTCAAGGTCATGGTGATTTTCCTTGTTTGGCAAGAAATGAAAGCCATCACACCCCAGTGTTCTTCCCAGTCATACAGTCAGTCACCTCAAGGAAAGCACAGGCAGGCAAACTACCGCCAAGATGGAGGTTCTGAAGCCTCCAATATTTGAATTCAAGAATGCAAGGAAAAATATGCATTGATAGAGATGTGGCTCCCTTCAGAAGTTCCATATTTTTCCATTAAGATGCAAACTGTGATATCTCCCTTAGGGTCAAAATAATTAAAACAATAAAAAAATCACAACATTTGGATGTCTTTAGCTACTGATAAGCCTACATCATAAACAAATCTTGCAATACATCCAATTTAGTTAAACATCCAAACTAGGGCAAGTTGTGAATTTAGTTTTAATTCTGAACAGTCTGAAAAGAAAAACTCTGAGAAACTGCAAAGGAACCATTAAGAGCTATTCCAAGAGCACTGTATTGGAAGAGATCTTCCTGGTGAGTAAAAAACATATGCATTTTAATTAACATAAAATATTGACATTCAGCAAGGATCTTTCAAGCATTTTCATAACTCAGTAAAGATTTAGGGACACTTACTTGGGTTATGGAGACATAATTTATGTGCGGTCATGAATGGTTCTGTGGAAGATCAGTATGGCTTCCAGCCTTTGACACTTGTATCCAGTGACAAAGGACTTGTATGTAGTGACACAAACCAACTACTGCTAATTTCTGAAAGGGGCCCCTGCTTTTCCAACAATTTTTGCAGTGTATTTGTCAACTCTTTGGCCAAACAAAGAACAACACACACATATCTGGGAAAACCTGTAACCTTAAAACATGCTACTATTAGAAATCCACTGGATGTTATCAATAAATGTGACAAACATTAGATACCTTTAAACAAAGTAAATGTTCTTACCAATCTGCTTGCCATTATCATCAAGAACTGAAATTCCCAAAGGCACGTGAACTTCACAATCTTTTCCTTTTTCACCTTTTAGCGCTTTAACACTGGGAGAAATTAAACCAAGCTTAGTAACTTAAGCTGACATTTTGCTTTCTGGAAAAATTGTAAATAACAACTTTCATTAAACAGACTCTTACTTGCTGTTGGCTCCTGTTCCAGCTACAAATCGCTTCTGGGGATATTTCTCCCTAATGCTCTTTAAGGTAGTCCTTTCTCGGGCGACGAACCAAACATCACCACCTCTTCCTCCTTCCCCTCCCAGATTAGGATAACCCATTCCACCAGTTCCTCCTCTCACATAGACCCGCAAATCGTCTATGAAGTTGCTGTACTAATAAAACAAGTTTCAACATCAGTTAATTAAGTTCTGTTTGTATTTCTCTTCGCAGAAACGCGTGTAAAACCGCTGGATAGATCTTTCATGCCAATAGGTGAAACTTCAGAAAGCAGAGCGTAAACTTCCAATATAGTTTTTAATCAATGTCTTCCCCGGCAGCGACACCTCCACCTCAGGGCGCGCAGGGCCCCGGGCAGCGAGCGGGCCGGGCCGGGC
>WEKY01025659.1:50280-81893 GCA_013390045.1 Picathartes gymnocephalus
CGCTGCGGAGGGGCTGCGGCTGCTCCGAGCCCCGGCGGGGCCGGGCCCGGGCCCGCTGCCTGCTACGGCCGGGCCCGTCCCTCGGGCCGAAGGGCGGCAGCGACTCCGGGATCCCCAGAGCCAGAAAGAGTTAACAAATCGCCCAGAGAGTTACAGAGGGTGACAAGGGGGCCGTGAAACAGGGTCCTGCCTCACCAGTGAAACAGGTCTGGTAACCAAAGGAGGGACCCTGGGCAAAGGACCACCTGGGCTTTTATCACACATTCCTGTTGATTCGCCGTCTCGTGCTATGTCACTGGCTATCTCTGTCACCTGCTGTGTCTCTTGTGCCTTGGCTGGCGCCACAGGTCCCTATACCCTTTGTAATGCAAGGGATTGGTGCTAGTTCAAGGCCTTCGGAATCTGGCAGTGGGAGGTTGTGACCCCCAGCTCATGGACCACCAACTGAAAAGAGGAGAAGACAGAGCGTGTGGACTAATTAGTGTAGGAAAGGGAATTTAAGCAACAGAAGATAGGCTGCTAATTAACACTAGATAACTTGTAGCCATTGAACTCTGAAGTTTTTGCTTGCTAAAATGTATATATAGTGTAAAGTTTTGAGAATTGGTGTGCTTGACTTGAGGAAAACTTCCACTTCGCACCCTGCGCAGAATAAACCATGTCTCTTTTAGAAAGGAGAGGTTTAAAAAGCTGGCTCTGTCCGTGTTTAGAGTCCCTAAATTGGCAGCAACAGGAGTGCCTGAGGGGGGAGCCCCAACTGCAGGAGCGGCCAGGTTTTGGTTAACAGCAGCAATCTCCAGCAGAGTGTTCTCCTTGGAAACCTGTGCGCTGGCTCGAGACATCATCTGCTGTTGGCTGTCCCCATGCAGTTGGACCCTTTAAAAGATGTTGGTCATATTGCTCGTGTGCTTTCCCTCAAGAAATTGACACCTGACCTTTAAATGATGCTAATGTTCAGGATAAGTATGACAGATAAAAATACATGGCTTTAATAAGGCTTAAAGTGCATTGCATTTTCTAAGTGGTCATGAATAAGAAATTATTTTGTAAATTGTGACATCAGTATGGTCTGAAGAGTAACATTGGTGAAAAAATCATAGAGTCCTAGAGTGGTTTGTATTGGAAGGGACCTTAAAGATCATCCACTTCCAATTCGCCTGTCATGAGTAGGGACACCTTCCACTAGACCAGGTTGCTCCAGAACCCTGGCCAACCTGGCCTTGAACTCTTCTGGGGATGGGGCATCCATAGCTTCTCTGGGCAACCTGTGCCAGTGCCTCACCACTCTTACAGTAAAGGACATTTTCTGTGTATCTGACCTAAATATTCCCTCTTTTGGTTTGAAATTGCCCCTTGTACTATCACTACAGTTCCCTATAAGTCCCTTTCCACGTTCCCTGTACAGCCACTCCACATACTGGAAGGTTACTATGGAGTGTCCACACAATCTTCTCCAGGCCAAACAGCCCAAATTTTCCTGGCCTGTCTTCAGAGGGGAGGTGCTTCAGTCCCCTTGATGCAGCGGTTTTTATTGGTTAATTGTATTTTGGTTTGTTCTATGTACCCCTGTTTGGACCCTGTATACTCTCTCTGTCAATTATCTGTCCCCTCCCCTGGTCGAGCGAGAGAATCCCTCTCTCTGTCCCCTGTCATTCTCCTTTCACCCCTGCCCCAAGTTCTAGAAAGCTCTCTGTCATTTCGTTATGCATTGGCCTTCACAGGTGTAACCCCCTCCCCTGTTCTCCCGTTTGCTGTGTAACCTGTCCCTCACCCCTGCACCACACCCTTGGGCTTTCCCAATTGGTCATGTTTGTGCCTCCACCCCTGGGGTCTTAGGGGTAGAAAACCCCCTGTCACCTGTGTTTCGGGGTCACTCGGAGCAGAGCAGAGGAGGCTCGATCCTTCTCTGTGAAACTCCTGGTGGCCTGACTCAGTCAGTCTCTCCCCATCAGCTAAATAAATCTTAGTTGGTATGCAGAGCTGCTGAGTCCTCCCTGCTTGGCTTCTCCTCGCGGTGGTCACCTGCTCTTCACGCTGCTGTCGGCTCTGCGCTCTGTGGCTGTGATAGGGCTCTGGGGATCAGAGAAGGTCCCCAGAGAGATTGCCTTCGACTGGCGCAGCCTTGGCACCCCGGGCAGCAGAGTGTAGCGAAATCCCCTTAGCAACTTCATGGCCTCCTCTGGGCTTGCTTCAACAGTTCAACATCCTTCTTGTGTTGAGGGCACCAGAACTCCACACAGTGTTCCAGGTGGGGTCTCACAAGAGCAGAGCAGAGGAGAAAAATCACCCCCAAGTTCCTTCACAAGCCTCTATTTGGTAGATAAATATTTATTAGACAATATGAACATGTTTTTAGTTTTTTGTGGTTTTTTTTTTAAAGCATTAATCCTTGTTGAAAAGTAAATATTTTTTCTGTTCCTTCTTACAGCTTTTCCACAAGGAGTTACATTCTTGATTGCACCTGTTAGCTGCCTGAGGAGAATCATTACCATTTACAGTAATTTAATACTAAAAATAACTTCAACAATGCATTTTATCTGTTACATAATAAAATAATGTTTTAAAAATTCAGAAAACAGTGGCATGCCTTATACATTCTAAATGGCCCAGCAGAACATTTAAATTCATGTGAATGGCAGAACAGAAATTATTACCACAGCAAAAAATTCAGAACTCCCATGTTGTGCTTTCAGATCATGGGGACCACATCTGCAGTCCTGAAACAGGTAATATGTAAAATCCAGTGGGAAGTGTTCTGAACTGATTGCTTAAGAATGTTATGACTGGAAAGTAGCAGATGTGGGCCTGGCCTTGTCCTTGAGACTTTTAACTGAGGGCCTATAGGCTGAGACTCCTCTTCTATACTCGGATGTCTCCAGAGGTCAAACCACATCATGAACCACTCCCTGCCATCTCCATCTCTCTGTTAAGTCTTTGAAGTTAGGTGAGCTGAACTTGGACTGTAATTACTTATCTTTGAAAAGAAGAAAAGTGATCTGGCCAACCACAGACTCTGAAACCTGGTCTTGATCTCACTGCAAAGCTTTGGAAAAACTCAAATTTGCTGCATTAATTCCCAAAAACATTTGATATGGTATTATCTGGGAAGGAATGAGCATATTGGGGTTAGGAGAGAAATTGAGAAATGAGATAGCCACAAATAAGGTTGAAAAGAAAGATATGAGGCTTAAAGGGTTTGTTTTAGGATGGTCTGATTTGATATTTTTTGTAATAGTCCTGATTAGATCAGTAAGAGCATGCTCATGAAATTTGGAAATGAGATACACTTAGGAATCACCATAAGTACAGAAATGTGCTACGTTTGGCTGGGATAGAGTTAATTTTTTTCACAGTGACTAGAATGGGGCTGTGGTTTGGATTTGTGCTGAGAAGAGTGTTGATAATGCATGGAATTTTTTAGTTATTGCTCAGCAGGGCTTGCATGGAGCCAAGACCAGTTCTGTTCCTCACCCCATTCTGTCAGTGAGTGGGCTGTGAGTTCATGGGAAACTGGGAGGGGACACAGCCAGGACAGCTGGCCTCAAGTCACCAAAGGGGTATCCCATACTATGTGGCATCATGATCAGTAATAAAAGCCAGGGAAAGAAGAAGGAAGGGAGGACAGTTCAAAGTCATGGTGTTTGTCTTCCCAAGTCACTGTTACGTGTGATGGGGCGCTGCTTGTGGGGAGATGGCTGAACACCAGCCTGCCCATGGGAATTTGTGAATGAATTCCTTGCTTTGCTTTGTTTGCTGCAAGGCTTTTGCTTTCCCTATTAAACTGTCTGTATCTCAACCCACAAGTTTTCTCACTTTTACACTTCCAATTCTGTCCCCCATCCTGCTCGAGAGGGAGTGAGGGAGCAGCTGCATGGTGCTTAGTTGCTGGCTGGGATTAAACCACCACAAGAAAGTATCTCAGGAGATGGATTTCATTTAAAGTAAGGAGGCATTAATGTCATTGTGTAAGGCCCTGGTAAAATCTCGTTTGCGGTACTGTGAAAACATAATCTATTGTTCTATAGCTGAGCTAAGGTTGAACTAAAAGAGGGGTAGAGCGAAGTTAGGTGCATCACCAGAGACCTTGGGAGCCTTTCATAAGAACAGATCTTAGGATAGCTCAGCTTGTTAACTGCAAAAAAAACCCAAAAACCCCCCAAAAAACAGAGAGGAGACACAAGCGCTGTCTATAAATATATCAGGAGAGTAAACATGAAGGATGAAAACCATTTAATTGAAGGGGAAAGACACAAGAACAAACAGATATGTACTATTCAGTAATAAATATCAGGAAATCAGAATAATGTTTCTAGTTATTACTGCAATTGAATAATGAAACTGCTTTTCCATGGAATAAGTGGGAACAAAAATATTTCTGTTTTTAATATGGCACTTGATAAATGTATGAGGCGATTGTACAACAGAGCTTTTTTTGTAGTGGCAGTGAACTAGATCCTGTCATTCAGGAGGATCTTCCTGTTCTGTGTTACCATGCCAATTCATAGTACAAACAGCAGAACATTTTGTCCAGATTTATGATTAATAATACGGAAAAGGCCTGTCAGTTTTCCCTGAATAGTAGGCAAGGTTCAGAAATCCTTCCAAATGCCAAAGTTAGATTGCGTTACTGTGACTTCAGTAAAGCATATGATGTCAGAATTCTATAGAAAAGAATAGAAAGAAGGAAATAAGCAAAAGAATTTTTACGTGAGATGAGCACAGGTAAGTTGCAGATAGTTCTTCAAGGATCAAGTCACAGGCCCAGAGCCCTCCTTGGATACCAATACGAGTATGTGTCAAATTTATCTTGGTTTGGTGTCGTGTTCTGCTTTTGTGGTACATAGTGCTTGAATTTAGTCCTTACAACTGTTAAGAGCAGCCTGGTCTGAAACTGGTCCAGTTAGCAGAGCCTTAAATTCAATGTGCTGCTCTTCCTTAACGTGCAGCAGGATGTTAATGTGTAGACTGGCCCAGAGATGCCAGCAGAGCTACTAACCAGTGTTAATTCATCTCATGTAATCAATCCACAATATAACCTCAAAAAACAGAAATAAAGAAAAGCTAGTCTCCTATATGTTATGAGTTGAAGGTGTTAAATTTATTGACATAACACAAGATTTGTTTCAACAGAGAGCATGTTTATGCCAACAAGCTCATGCCAGCAGGGAATTAAGCAATATTTCATTTGAAATGTGGCATTGTGAATTTCTGGAACCTTTTATAACATTGGCTCATCAAACATACATGATGCTAAGAATTACTGAAACAGAATCATTTAACACTCCAAAGTTTGAGGATATTTAGATTGTCCAAATAACTTACTTCAAAAATGTATCTGATCCCTTGAAGAGACTCTCTGTTTGCCAGGGCAGGACTGATTCTATCACCTTTCTCTCCTGTTTGCACTGGGTGTGTCATACTTGATCTTCAGCAGCAGGGCTGTGAGCACTTTGCTGTCAAGCCAGATGGCAGAACATCACTCTGACATTTTTTGACTTCAGAAGCTGCTAATCAGTGATGCAGAGGGTGACTCAATTCTTTATCCTCAGTGAATCAATCCTGTTTACGTACAAGTGTGCCTATGCCACAGAGATATGTATAATTCAGTCACAAAAGGCTGCTGGCGTTTTAAAGGTTCCCAAATTGATTTATACATAGTAAATGCACATTCTGAGCTTTGTGATAAATAATACTTCAGTTCCTGCTCCATACTTACTCTATACTTCACATGTTTTATATGATTGCTTGAAAATCACAAGGGTACAGCTACCTCAAGTCAGTTTTACCCCTCTTTTTCTTTTCTCTCATGGTATAAATTACTAAGTAGTGTACTGTCATCAACTCTAACAAGAAGAAGCCATAAAATCTCTTCCCCCAACAATTTTAAAACTTCCACCAGCAGTTTTTTGAAATTTGTGCTATATGTGCTCTTTTTCTCAGTCTAGAAAAGAACTAACTTCGATGGAAATATGTAGAAATTAGGCTGAAATATTTTAGCAATACAGCTTTATTTAAAGTAGAATTGAAATAATTAAAAAACGAAAGTCAGTTTTTCTTTCCTTGCCTTTCTGAACGTGCCCACAGCTGGTAAGTTGGCATAATGGTCTTTCTAATTGAGAGAAATAACTTCACCAACATATCCAAGGTCCAAATATTGTAAAATATTGATGCATTAATTTTATGGAAAAAGATAAAGAGATTTAACCAACACCAAGGATATGCTCTTCAGTACAATAAAGTCTCACTAGATGGAGGCACCACAGCTGCAATAATAGAAGGAATAAGTGGAAGTACAACAGTTTAAAACACATGTAAGGACAACTGTTTAAAACACATGCTATGGAAAGGTATCAATGTTGGAAGAATTTTGAGGGAAACATTTTATTTTGCCCAGATTCAGCTATCAACTGAAATATTAAAAATCACAGAAATAGACATTTTTACTATGAGCCATATGAGCCATCTTATAAAACTCAGTGCCAAGCAGCTGTACAGGGAGTCTTTGGGTTTATATGTACCATATGCTGCAGCTTTGGAATTCTTTCTGAAGTTCTGAAGAATTAGGAACACAACAAAATTTTTCTTTAAATCCCATTTATATTTAGTCACTAGCTCAAAAAAAATCTTTCCGAAGTATGTGGATAGATTCTCTGCTTAAAGGACTTTCCCCTTCAGCCCAAACTTTTCTGTAGCTTTCAGGTATGTTAGATTCTACAAAGGTGGTCACGGATCGATTTTTCTTGACTTTCCTTGACTTTTCTTGTTCTGAAATAGAAATTTTAATAACTAACTTAATAAACATGACCAGTGACTGTCTTCATGATGCTTCCATCCTACAAACTTCATGTAACATTTCACTGGATTACTAGCTGCCAATAATTTTGGTCTCTGCAACTTGAATTCATGGGTTCATCCTTGTTCCAGGTGGCATTCTCCCACAGGTGATGAACCCTCAGTGCATGACTGACAAGTGCATAACGTCAGAAAGGAAAATAAAATGTAGAAGTCAGCCTTCAGAAACTTTTTCATTCAGAGAGGTGATTTTTTTTTTTTAGATATTGTCAATGAATTTTCATGTAGATTCTTAAGAGAACATTGTTGTGGTGGCATTTTAAAAAGAGGTATTTTTATTTGAGAGGATTTTCCCAACAAAAATCTATTCCTTAACATTTTGATTTCTGTAGTTGTGTTCTGCAAGTACCTTGTTTTAAGACTAAATATGGTGGATTTAACTAGAAAAAAGGAAAAGCAAGAGGAGACTGATAAAAATAAATCTGTAGGATGAAGAAATATGATCAAAGGCTGCCTTCAGTGACTGTTGGAGTAGAAGGAAATCACTGACCAGTATCCTGTGTTACTACACCTAGATGTTTTAAATGGGAATGAAAGGAGAAGGGATTGATGCCACAGCCAAGCAGCTGTGGAACTACCCACCTCTTTACATGCCTTTAAATGCCTTTGAAATTCTGGCAGTTTCACTGTGAGATTGACAACACTAATAAATTTGATAGTGCATAAAGCAAACAAAAACAAAAAGGGAAAATTCTCTTAACTTGAAAACTTACTGAATGCTATTTTTTTATTAGTGATATGAAGGAGCTCGCTTAAAGTCTTTCTAATGCTTTAATCTCTTTCTTATGAACACGACCTTAGAATTTCAAGGAATAATTACATCTAATAGAGGTCTAGCTCCTTTCAATGATACAATGAGTTCAGAGATAAGCTAACTATGTTCCAGTCTTCCAGATATTTCCCTCTATTTAGTTGTGTACGTTCAAACATGGCTTACTTTTTGAAGCAAGATTTTGAAAGAGTGTTGACATAGTGTAGCTGGAAAGGCTTCCAAAAGATACCTAATTATTGTGAGCAGTGTCATATGAGAGCAGATTTGTATGTGTGCTTAAGCATTGTATATATTGGTTTTTAGACAGAAATTGCTACATTCTACTTGAAAGAACTGACTGACTGTTCCTGTCATGTTGAACTCCACCAAAGCATGTTGTGAAACCCTAACAGACCCAATTTTACCACATATTTGTTCTTTTTCATTACTTTGAACATTGTCCCTGCATATTCTGGTGAGCAAACAGGAACATGCATGGAAACCTATGTTTATGAACGGGAGTTTATTAAATGAGAGTGTTCATGTTCCTGATTAGGAGAAAGATTTGCTATCCAATGTGTTTTCCTCCCTCTGACAGCCCTCTGTCCCTCCTCTTCCCTCACCCGAGACACCCCCACCCCCGAAGGCAGTGTCTGCAGGTGAGGCCCCAGTCCAGCCTGGGCTGACACTGGGTGCTGCTGCAGAAAGAGGTGGGGCCGCCACAGCCACAGCTCCCTCCGCCCTTTCAGCGACCTGAGTTCAGCTGCTGCTGCTGCTGCTGCTGCTGCTGTTTTGCCAGTGGCACAGTCGTCCTTGTGCACTGTAACCTCGGCATCCTCGGAGCATCTAGCAGCTGCCAGGCACTTGCAGCCCTCTCATGAATGTCTTTCTTTTTCTCCAAGTGGCTGACTTCTGTTTTTCAAGGCTACTGTTTTTCATCTCCTCGCTTAAATACTGTAAGTACAACTTCTGCTGTGGCTCTTTAGTTACTGCCTTTGTGAGATTCATCTCTCTTGTACTGCATAGTGGGAGTTACTAATTCGAAGTCTCTCAGGCTTGTTGCGGTCTCTGCTCCTGCTTGTGGTGTTCAAATGGACCTTTAGCATTTCAGTTTTTAGCTGGATTAAAACATGAAATCAGAACAACTCAAAATGTTGGTGGTTTCCTGGCTGCTGTTTTCCTACTTTGCAGTAAATTGCCAGTGTGTCCTTCCTCTGAATGCCAGTGCCTGGTGAAGTGCAAGTGAGAAGCATTTCCATCCCTACTTGTTTGCTGGAACCAGTTTTCTAAGAACCCAAAGAAGAGAAATTAATGCATGTTGATAAGCTCTCAGGATGCTGAGGCAGGTAATCCTGCTCCCTGCTGAAATGTAGCTGGCCCAGGGTTTTAGGAAGAAGCTAGGTTGGAGGGTGTCTATCTGGCTCAGTTCCTTGGGTTCTGAAACGGAAGTAAAGGAATACATGACTAGGGACCTCAGGTGGCTGCAGCAACGTGATTACACATTCAAACTAAAAATCATCCTAGGACCCTGAGGCCACAGCAAAAAGGCCCATTTCAAGCCGTCCTGGTTCCTGACCCAGTTTGGTGTGACTGAACTCCACGGTGTCACCCCAATTCTGTATTCTTGCAGACATTCCACATAAATGTTGTATTATCTGTGGATTATTCTCTCTTTAATTGCATCACTAGGAGTTGCAGAAAGGACGTCAGTGTGTTAGCACCTTGAAAACATCCCAGACTAACTTTTAATATTGACAGTGCCCAGAGATATTTGAGTGGAAGAACACACTTGCAATTCTGGCCAAATTCCCAGTAAAATTTGCACAGCTGCCCAAAATGTTGCATTTCTTTTCTGTACAAAACCTCCCATCATTTTTGTAATTGTATTTTACACTCTGAATTGGAAACTGTGGGAATAAGCATGGCACCAACTACTTGAAATGGATTTGATTTAGGCTACCAAAAGAAGGGGCACTGTCTGAGAGTTTTGACTGTATACTTTTTCTTCAGACTTCTTCCTATGCTTGTCTTTTTTGTTTGTTTGGCTTCCTCTTTATGTTTAGTCTCCTGTTCCACTGCACTTTATCTTGATAGGAAGGACTGATAAAAAAATTATCAGGTGTTTTAGTGCTGTTCTGTCTAAACTTGATTCAAGGATATGGAATACACAGCCTAGGAATACTGCATTTTTCCCAGGGGGAAACTATGTAAAGTAAAGAATATATATCCTGTAGTATTTGAAGTTCTCATTATGCCTCCTGCTATTGCTCTTTCCATCTCCAATTCTCCAGATAGTTTCTCTGTCTTGCATATATGTTAGAAATAATAATGCCACATAATGCCAAAATCTTACTTAATTTTCTAATATAAGCCAGAAAGGAATTTGCTCTCTTCCAGTCTTGCAACAGCTACTGAATGAGTTCATAACATGCCTACACTCACCTAGTACAGGTATGGTCTGGTTTACCATTCCTTCATTGCCATCTTTCTGAGCCAGACTTTGCATGAAAGACTGGCTGTTGATAATTGTTACTTGTTTGCAGTAATTTAAAGTAGCATACCACTAGGACTCTTTAAGCATCTGCTGTTAACCTGATTTTACTGACTATTCAAGCACAGGAGTTTAAGGGAAGAAGTGGTGGTCTCAAGGAGCAGTTCTGACATTGGCTATGGTCACTTCAAACCTTTTCCTTCGGGTTTTCATGTTCTAAATGGCATTAACAATTTCTAGGTGCAAACCTAGTTTCCAGCATTAGGGTGGATTGGTATTTATTCCATGGTTTGGACAAAAAATACTTTTCTGAATATATGTATAAATCATCTCTTGGGGTACCCATGAGAGTTATGTGACAATGAAGTACATAACGTCAGAATCATTGTGATTTTATACACTTCTTTTCAGGTATCTTCTTGAAATATGGAATTTGTATGGAAACGATGGTGGTATCTTCAGATGGGCTGTATATTGATAGTGAATTTGGTTTATGCCAATCTAGAGTATCAAAAAGAAACTCCTCCAAGTCTGCGTGAGATTGACCATCAGTGCTGGGAGGTATCGTCCCATGGGCTGGTGGAAATGAAGAAACTCAAGGTAGCAGATACAGTCATTGCCCTCTGGGACTTCATGATGTTCCTAAGGGAATCCCCTAAGCCCAAGCACAACGAACTCTTCAATGATTTAGCCCAGAACTTCTGGGATATGTATGTAGACTGTGTGCTCTCAAGATCCCATGGAATGGGCAGAAGACAATTAACATCTCCCAAATATTCTTCCATATACTCACACAGAAGTTTAGAAGGTAACTATAGGATATGGTACTAACATTAAACTGAACCAATGCTCCATCCTCACCCTTCATTGTTTAGACAACTCAAGATACTAGTTTCCAATTTTCTGTCTCTACTTGTCAAAAGTGTTTGCATCTTTCAATAGTAGCTCCTTTCACAATACAGGAGCCACTAGTACTTAGGGTACTACACTTCTATATTTAACAAAGTGTAAAAAGTGCTGGGTATGCATGTGGGAGTGTGTGGAAATGGATGCTGCATTCTCTGTTTATCGCTGTGTGCATATAAATGACAATAAACTATTAAAGTAATTACAATACTAAAAGTTTCCTGGTATTAGGAATTCAGTCTCAGCTTTGGGGAATCATCATTCTGCAGAAAGGAAGTTCAAATCCCTGACAGTTTGAGCCCTATTCTTCCTACTAAAACTACTGACATACAGTGTGATGTCCTGGTCACTGTGAATCACTAAACAGTGACAGATTCTGGTCATCGTGATTGGGTTTGAGTCAGAACTGAGATCATGTAGGTGACTTTACATCTTACTAATCAGTCCTAGATCTGCTGCCCCTGTTCCTCCTCAACAATAGACTTTTTTTCTGATGTACCCTGTCAGATGATTCAGGTTCTCAGAATGAATATGAAGATTATCTAATCATAGCATTTCTAACGTATTACTTGGACAATAACTACTTGTCTTTCATAATCTTGCAGGGTCTGCTTTCACCAATCCATTTTAGGCCAAAAGCGGAGAAAATGAAGATACTTAAGGCAACATCAGAACGAAGGAGCACAAAATCAGAATATATATTGTAGATGTTTGGACAAATCCTTTGGCATGGTTCAATCTTCTTTTTTTTTGTTTTCTTTTCTTTTTGTATAAAGTACTTAATCTTTCCTAAACTGATAAGTACATGAACTCCCACTCTGTCACTTTTGCTTTCCTGTCTTGCAGTCTACCAAGCTTGCCTTTTCCTCACTGCATGTGTGAAAGCTTTTGTGTTCTGGGTCAACACCTTTGTTTTCTCACATAAACTTTAAAGTCTCTATGTGTCATATTTTTGTAGAGTCTCATCTTTTCCAATAATTCTCTTTTTAAAAGTTAATTTTGATGGAAACCCAATATATTTTTATACATTATGCAACAGAGAAAATGTAAACAAATGTATTTTACACATTGTCTTGCACATACTATAAAGAATTGCAAAAAAAAAAAGTGAGACATTAAGCTAAAGGAAATGATTATGCTCATTGTAATGTCCTGTGCAATCTAGACTTTGTATTTTATCATTGTTTAGTCTAAGCTATGGATTAATTAAAGTATTTTTCTAAGCAGCAAGGTCTGAATAGCAGCAGTTTTCTTGTCTATTATCATGCTCTTTGATAAACCACTCCTATGTGACATGAAGAACGGTGCTTTACACAAGACTGCAAATAGGGTAATGCAGTCCATCCCTGCCATTGCAGGCAACATTGCAGCTGAGATGGGACCCATGCACCAAGTGGTTCAAAAGAGGGACAGCCTGACTCGACTACTGCTCTCAGTATAAACCATTGAGCATGGATAAAATAATTCAAGGAGATTAACTGCCTACTTAATTCAATTCTTCTGAGCATAAAAAGCCTGAGAAATGCTGACTGTTCTCTGCTTTACTCCTTGGGCAATGCAGCTTGTTCAGTCCCTGCTGTGTTTTAGCCTTTTATGTGGTTTTAATGATTTTAGGAAATAGTACTTATGCTGTAACAGCATATAAACCTTCATAAGTAACAAGAAATCCATCCCACATAATGCCTAGCTCATATATAGTTTGTAAAATATTGAACAAGTCTCATAGATTTGTAAATGTTCATTTAGGTGAACACAATATTGAATTGCATCTTCTAAAATATGTCTCTTACAGTATTCTGGAGAGGTTACAAAAGTAGTGAGGGGTTTATCTGACCCATGAACATCACTTTAAGTTCCTGATAGAAATAATATTTTTGAGCAAATGGAGTTATTACACACCCAAACACAGCAACTTCAGGAATTGATACATTATGATTAGCAGCAGTTTGAGACCCAGCATCTAACCTGCCCGAGCACTATCCAGTTTATAGAGCTGTGTACTGCACTGCATTTGCAACAAATGTTTTAACTGGCATAACTCACATAAACAAATGCCCCTTGTTCATCCACATTGATCACCGACAGAAGTGTCAAAGTATAATAACATTTTAAAGGGATTTTTTCCTCTATTAGTGGTCTTTTAATTGAATGCCAGAGCAAGGTATCCTATGCAGTTTTAAAAGTTCCATCCTTCTTCAAGCAGTAAGTCTTTGTTTTAATTAGTTTTCTATAAGACACAAAAGTGCTTAGCATCTACCATAATTGTTTCCAGAATGTTTGAACAATCAATTGCTATGGTCACCCTGTGGTGTCTGCCAAAAGGGCAGGTGATTGTGAACCCCAGGAACACAGCAGCAGCAGCAAAACAAGTGCCAGGTGGACATGCTATGATGCACATCTATGAAAGCTGTGGAAAGCCACAGCTGACTACTCCTGGGATGCCAACATGAGGGATTATCAGTGAGTGGGATGATATTTTCTTCCACCAGTACGCCCTCTCTTTCCACCTTGGGTTACAGCAGAGATAGCAAGCCCAATTTCTTGGGTGTTGTATGTTCCCCCTGCAACAGCCAAACTATGGTCCATGGCTGTCTGGCAAAATCAAATGCTGTTTGTGCTGCTGTGACCCTTTTGTTAGTATTGATTTATGAAGAATAAATGTAAGTACTTGGGGAAATTCTGTCCCCTTAATTTTCCAGGCATTATTAATTAACATTAATGCTCAATTAACAAGAGCATTTGCATTTGCAGCTGCTCATTTGCAATCAGGGTGTCTGTAGGAGAAACAATACAGTTGTGGGCGAAATGCCGTGGGGCTCACTTAGTGCCTGATTTAAAGTTTTTGCTTAAGCAAAACTGATTTTCAGTTAAAAGTTCTTTATCCATTCCTTGGCTACAGTGTATTGCTGCAGCCTTTGCTTAGAAATTGGAAGGACTTATATAAGTCCTCTACATTTTTTTTAATGAGCCTTTGCCTTGCTGCCAGTAGTAATGGGTCACCCATAAATTCCTGTTTGTGCATGCAAAAAACCATGTAAAAACCCTCCAAATGTCATAGTCTTTGGTCTCCTAGTAAAATATGTATTTTTTGTTTTTGATTTTTAAAAGACAACAGACCACACATTCTCTAAACCAGTAATAAAGCAGCAAGGCTGCTGCAGAGCTGTCAGAGAAATATAAACGTAAAAAACTGAGCAAGACTTTACTTGACACAGAGGACTTCAGTTAGAGAATCTTTATGTACCTTGGCTAACCTTTCTTGTAGGCAGGCAAGAAATACACAAACAGGCTAGTTTAATAAAACAAACTTTATACAGTTTTGGGAAAATGTCATAATGAAATTAGATTATAGCTAAAAATTATCAGTCAGCAAAGGGCATAGCTCAATTTAATTTCTCTAGCTTTAAGTACTAGATGACTTCCTTACTCTACAAAGTTATGACTTTCTTGCTCAACAAGAGTTTAACAGAGCTGCCCATAAGAAAAATCCTTCTGATCTTTAGAAAACACACATGTAGAGATTTTTCTAAACTTCAAATTTTTCATATGTATGTTTTCTATTATTTCATTATTTTCTTAGGGTTCTTCTTTTTATGGAATTTAGGTAGTCAATTTTGAAACAAAACTATTTGCCTTTATTTTTAATGCTATTTTTGTCTTGTTATAGGGACAAACATTTTTAAGACACACTTTTACACATACCTATTCCATAGGTCGTTCATGAAGTAAAAAAAAGGGAGTTGGAATATGTTCAGCTGAAATTTATTTCCTTTTTTTCAAGCTGGCAGTTAAAAAAGCAAAAGTTTGTGCTTTTCTCAAGATGCTGCTTACAGGCAAAAAAGACAGACTAAGTGCCAGTTGGTATGTCACAGCATAAAAGTTTGCAATGTCACAGAAATTTATGCTATAGCATTGGATAGCAACTGGTTTTAAAATGAAGAGCCTCAATGAATCTTGTGCTATTGTAACATAGTGAATTCTGGCATTTCCTAAATTAAAAAAGAAAATAGCCCAGAAACTGAGTCATCTACAAAAGGTTCTGCTGCTCACCAGTTTGTGTAGGTATTCTAGAGGTGCCAGGGTGGAAGAAGATGAGTTCTTCCTGGAGACAATAGGAATAATAGCCCAACAATTATTAGATTAGTAAGATCAGTTAAAAAGCCATGAATAACCCAAATGGAGCAGGACGTTCCATCAGGTCTCTCCAACAGGCTGGGAGAAACTGTTGGCACAAACAAGCTCCGTAGTGAGTGTTTAGATGAAAACTGAGATGTCGGAAGTCCGGATGCTAAAAGTGGCAGTTCAAGAAACAAAATGGGCTTGGACAAAAACTATGTGGGTATGGCATTCAGGAAAATGAAGAGTCAAATGTGTTTATGTGAAGATTTCTCACCCTGCTCAATGAGATGCTTAAACTGCAATGTATGGAATGTCAACAAGAGATGGAAATGAAAATAGTGGACATGCTGACAGTGGATATTAACACACAAAGTTACTAGACTAACATGCCTTCGTACCACACTGTACTGATTTTATCTTGTTACATATAGGTAACTACATATTAATATAGCACTCTTTGGAACAGCATCTATTCTACAGGTACCGATTTTTTCTTGACTGAGTCCAATGTTTTATCTCTTTTGATCTTCCTTAAGGCTCCTTTACAAACAGAGGACTTTCTAGGAGCATGGTCTGTATCAGCCAGCGGCCCTCCATTGTGCTGATGAGGTGTACTTTCCACAGTTACGAAGCGACCAGGTCCAATCTGAAATACAAAATAAATACATTGCTTGACTTTCATGCTAGCATTTAAAATGAGAGGAGAGTTAACTCATGAACTGCCTTTTGAAAACATTATTCAGTTGGTGGAGATGCCTGCTGAGGTTTCCAAGGGCCACTAAAACTCTCCTTTATACTAAATTCACAATTTGTTCCTATCAATACAAAAGAAAGGAAAGAGTGTTTTTTCAGCAGATACTTTTATGTGCTCTGCTTTTCTGCCTTTGTGTCTGATTTATGAATTGCAAAAGAAAATCAAGCCTTTATTCCAATAGAAGTTTGCTGTACAGTGTTATTTGGATTTGTATAGAATGTCAGCCACAGTGTGTCACTTTGTGACCTCAGAATTTCAGTGTACATTATTACTTATTACTTGAAATTAAAAAAACAAAAAAAATGAACAGGCCCTATTTCTCTCAAAATGCAATTGCATAGAACTACTGCTCCAGGAAAACTCCAAGACTGAAAGACACATACCCTTTCCAGATTCATTACTACTCCTTATACTGAATAGGCTGGGGTCTTGGAATAAATATCCCTGAGTGACAGCTCTGTTTTCTAATCGTGACTTACTAAAAAAAATGCAACTCCTTGAGTGCATGTGGCTCACATGTTTGATTACTTGACCTTGACTGGTTTGCAACAACCTGTCAGGATGTTAGGGTAGAGACAAGATCACTCTGGTATGCTTTAAAGTGAAATTTATTGCTACAGTCTCCAGGAGTCGTGAGAACTCCTTCACAGAGGATTGTAGAAGTCAGCCACGTTATGAAGAGTGGTCACAAGATTGCAGTTTACAAGGTCTCTTAAAGGTTAATTGGCCAATAAATTAATGCCACATACATTGTTTTGATTTCTTTACCAATAATCAACCAAACCTGCATTACATGTTTGCCACAGTGTGGAATTTTTCATCCAATCATGTAACTGACGTAGTTCTATGTTACTCTACTCCATGTTACTACATTTTAAACTTTTTACTTTATTCTATAACTACTTCTATATCTAAACTTCACACTTCACAACCTTCTACTATCTAACTTAACATGCTTCTTCTTGAACTACAGACTCGAATCTTTGTTATAGGTCACTAAGTTTGGAAGCCTTTTGCACGGTCTCAGATCAAATGCAGCACACATTTCATAGTCACAGCATAGAGTAAGCAGGCCCAAGGCCTTGAGGATTTTCTGTGCCTTGGATTCCGACAACAACCATCTTAGCTTAATCTTCATCTCTCCCTGCTACGGTGTTTGGCAGAGAGGAGGGAAGAAGAATGTTACATTAAAAAAATTTTCAGCCATGTCTGTCATTTTTAATTCTCCTAAGCAATGTACCTGAGGGATATTATATGATGTTGCTGGTACATTTGTTTTCTCAATACACCTATTCTGCAAAATGGACTAACCTTTTCCTTGTTTTTATCTACAGTTATTGAAATATTGATTGTAGAATCATGAAGGTATTTTCTTGTTAAATCCTCTCCCTTTAAGATATGAACATTCTTGGCCTGAGGTTCAAGCCTTTAAAATAAAATCTAACAATATATTTCTCTCCACTAACAATTTCCAGATTACTCATGCTTATATCAAAATTTTTCAGATATTTTCTGCAAAATATTGCTGTTTAACAGTCTCACTGTTGTTTATGTAAGTATCTAAATAATTTTTCCAGCCCACTTCATCTTGCATTCACAGATGTGTCCCTCCATATCTTTCTGAAGCTTAACATAATGTGGGAAAAATCCTAGTCCAGCACTCTGAGACAATCCCCTTGCTTCCTATTAGGCTCCTTGCTTCTCCATCACATCAAACATCAACTTTCTCTTTTCATTTTCAAGTTGCAGCCACCTTAGTTATCATTATTCAATCGTGCCAGGGAGCCCATAATAGAATCTCTTGCCTTCATATAAGTTTGAAAACAGCACCTCATGCTTATTCTTTTTCATTTTTCCTCACGTGTAAGAGTAACTTGTAAGCAACCAAGAAACTATCCCCCTAAAATCCTCCTTAGCTGTGATGCTTACACAGATATA
Source organism: Picathartes gymnocephalus (assembly GCA_013390045.1). Lineage (NCBI taxonomy): Eukaryota > Metazoa > Chordata > Aves > Passeriformes > Picathartidae > Picathartes > Picathartes gymnocephalus. The sequence goes on from WEKY01025659.1 coordinate 68,092, forward strand.
ATCCAGTTAGCTCAAAAACAGTTATTGGCTAGACTGAGGATTCCCCCATGTCTTGTCAAAAATCAACATCCAAATAAGCTGTTAGGTGTGAATTAGATCTTAACAAAGGCTTTTAATTTTCTCATACTTCAATTAACCGAGAGAAATGAGAAAAAAATGTTTTCTGCAGATGAAACAAGTGGCTTATCTGCAGACAGTCAGGGACATGTTACTGATAAAGGACATCTCTACGGGTGTATCAAAGATTGCACAGATGTACTCAACAGTGAAATGAGGAGGTCTTGACCTCAGCAAGGTTTTCATGAACGGCTGTCACATAGGATAGGATAGGGACCATCTTGCCCACATGTTTTCAGAGTAATTTGCAGATCTGAATCTCATTCTGGCCACATGCTTGTCTAAGGCTATGTCAGAATGGGAAGTGGTGATTTGCAGAAGATACAGATTCTTTCTTTTGTACTTGGAGCTTGTCAACATAAACATTATTAAAGAAAGCATAAGCAGCAGCACATCTACAGCCAGAATAAACCCCACACAACTTACCTATTAATGAAAATGAAACAGTGTCATTAAGCTTTACTTACTGTTGTATGGAGTTTTTGAAAATCAGTAGAATGGTCTGGTCCATTTTCAATCTTTGCTTTATGTCTGGAAGCCTCTATTGATGTTTCCTGAAGCATTTTTGCTTTCTAAAGATAGTCAGAGAAAAGGTAAAATTGTTTTAATCTGCATTAATTGTGTCACTTGCACTTGTTAAAAAATATACAAACAACACGACAAAATAAATGAGGTTATAATTCTATTTACCTTTAATTCTAAGTACCCCCCCCCGGTTTTTGACTCTTTCTTATACTGAGCACCCAAAACCAGAATAAGTGGATGTGGCATTGCAAGGGTGGGAAGGGAATCCCTGCTTGCAGTAACCTGCGGGCTGTATTCTGTGCAAGGCAGCCCTGGGTGCTGTGAGCCTTCATGGCCACAAGAGCACACTGCTGCCTCACCATCAGCTTTCACCGCAGGCAGAACACACAGCCGCCTCCGTAGGCAGACCCAGCTGTACTGAGGCATCTCAACACATCCCAGGTGAATGACTTCACGTTTTCTTTTCCTGAACTTCATGAGCTGTTGGTCAACCCATCCGTCCAGCTTCTGAATAGCAACCCTACCTCCTAGCACATGGATTGCTTCCTTCAGCTCCGTGTCATAGAATTGCAGAATCACAGAATGGTTTGGGTTGGAAGGGACCTTAAAGTTTATCTAGTTCCACCTCCCATGCCAGACCAGGTTGCTCAGAGCCCCATCCAACCTGGCCTTAAACACTTCCAGGGATGGGGCATTCACACCTTGAACCTGATGAGGATGGATACTGATCCAATATCCAAGTCACTCATGAAAATGTTAGATCAACAGTGTATTATCAACCCTTTAATTAACTCTGAGGAACATCACTCAAAACTGACCACTAGTTAAACTGCAATCACTGACCACTGTCCTTTAGAGCCCATTAGTCCAGCCAGTTTTTCCCACAGCTTGTAGTCCATCTGTATGTAATCTAGTCCATATATCCCATATACACTTTGACTACAAGAATGCAACACAGGACCATGCTGAAAACCTTGCTAAAGCCAAGGGAATAGGCATCCTCCTTCCTCTTTCTCCAGAACAAATAATTTTATCACAGAAGGCAACTATGTTGGCAAGACATGATTTGTCCTTGGTAAATTCATGACAGTCTATACCAATCTCCTTCCCCCTCATGTGCCCAAAACTGCTTCCCTGCAACCCAGTTAAAATTAATGAGTCTATAGCTCTTCTGGTCCTTTTTCTGTCCCTTTTTTATTTCGAATTCTAGCATGCATCTTTCCACAGGCCAGGGAGGTGCTTGCATAGAAAGAAAATTTTTCTCCTTTTCAAGTCCTTTGGGAAATGAAGAAAAATTAAATTTAGCTGCCAAAGTTTTTATTTTAAGTCTGATTTCATTCATTTTGCAACTTAGTCTGATTGCCAAACCAGGACTCTAATATTTTGATGTTCTTTGGGAAACAGCAAATATTGCTAGAAGAAAATCCTTTCACCATAAAAATATCCCATTTTGAAAGATGTTTGTTATACTAAAAAACAGAATGAAGAATTAGAAAAAATAAAGAAAAGTAAGAATGAACAGACTTGTAGTTTCAATGGTTTCAGAAGAAATACACATATATACACCCACCCCTCAACTGCAAGTGACAATGTTGATCCCCAGTTTGTGACTGTAGTCAGAAGAACCAAAGACTGTATAACTTTTCCAATACATCTTATGGTTACTTCTTCTATGTCTGTGTGAATATAAAATTTACTATCACTTCTACTTGAATATCCTCATAATTCATTAAGAAATGTGTTTGGAACTTCACAATTATTATAACTACACCATGAATGTAAATTTTTTGCTCCATCAGGTTTCTTACCTTCAATGCCTCATAGTTTGATGTCCGAGTCAAGAAATTTTCCCAAGATTTATTTATCCGTTCTCTCTGTGTATGGGTAGCTTGGATCTGTAACATAAATGAGATTTACAGCATGCTACACCATCCTATTCTCCAATCAGATCTCTTCTGATTTCATTGCTTGTGCTGTTTGAAAAGAATGTTCACCTACGCCCCTCTGGCTACCTTAGCTCATCCTTCCTATCTGAGATTGGACAATAATGTTGTGCTAAAGTCCTTGCTCTTTAAAAACTTCACTTATGCACTGCCCTTAAAAACAGAGGCTTACTCTGTGCAAACTAATTTTCCTCTCTTCTAACACATATGTTGGATGAGGCCCAGCTCTTTCAGGAATACTTTCTGTATATTCTTACTCCCAAATGCTGAATAAAAGAGATAGAATCAGTTCAGGTAACAAAAGTGCAGTCATCATAATGCAGGACAATCCCTCAAAAACACTAGCATGAGATTTCAGACAACTGGACCAACTGATCTTATTTCTCAGAAAACAGGAGAAGGTGAGACAACAGATGAGGAAAAACATGAAATGTTTGCCTTATAACCAAAGTTGGAAAATGTCTATACCTTCTCATTCCCAGCATGCTGGGATGCGCAAAGCCCTGCTTTCTGAAGTAATAAAGCTCTGTGAATATTCAGCAAGGGAGCTTATAATACAGACTTATATTTCATTTTAAGAAGCAGGTGTAGTTGTAAAAGGTACTTTGTACTGTTTTCTGCTACAGATGAACAGGGGTGCCACTCTATAGTAAAATAATGATAATTTCTCATTACCCCATTGCTGATGCATAACATGATACTGCTTCATTTTTTCATGTTGCTCTCTAAATACTGAAATTATACAAGCTGGGAGGACTGAGGTTAATCTAATTTAATTTAAAGTTAAAATTTTGATACTGAGACAGATTAAAACTTTTCAAGCAGTGTACACGTACAGGACTCTCAATGTTATATAATAAGAAAACCTGCACATAAATGGATAAAAAAGCTTCGGTGGGCTTTCCTTATTTAAATACTCCTTTGTCTTACTTTTATGTAAGTTTTTTTCTCTTTCTGGATTTCACGGTGGTGTTGACTTTCCAGCACTTCAGTCTGCAGAGCAACAACCATTTTTCCAGTATTTTCTGACATCTCTGAAATAATTTTCAAGGCTCTCTCATCTGATGTAACAGGCCTGAATTCTTCTTTTAGTTCTGCACGTATTTCACTCCAAACCTCTCCAATCTGTGTGTGAAACATACACCACATGATTTGGTATTTATTTCATTTTTCAGTTCCAACTATTCAAAATAAAATAGAGCAACCATCTCTCTCCTTATTGTTGTTTGACTTCTCAGAATTTTTATGCAAGGTTATACTGCACTAATACTATGCCAGATTCACTCATGATAAGCCTCCCTAAGCCTTCCCAAGACCAAATTTGATTCCAAAGAGGAGTAATAAGAATGCAGATAACTACAGCAATTCAGAAGAAACAGAGATAGCGTCAAGATACCAAATTACAAGAGCAAAGTGTTGAGTCCGACTGCCTACCTCTTAAAATCTCAAATTGGAGACATTATCAGAGCAAACTGCAACATGAGCCATCAATGGAAACTGGAATTATCAACCAAAAACTGAGTCTTGCTATGTCCTGAACACTGCAAGCTCTCACAGACTTTGTTCCTAAGCATAATTTTATCATAAACTAAAGCATCTTTAGAGCAGGACAGCTCTCGCAAAGCTTGTTACCCTGCTCTAGTTTCCTATAGGCACACCATTCTTAACTTTACACAGAACGGATGGATGGATGGATGGATGGATGGATGGATATTGCATGTGGGGACAAAGACAGCAAAGCACAGAAGAACCCTTATAAGAATGTAATTAAAAATTTTTAATGTCATATTTAATAGTGTCCCCTTAAACTGCCCTTACTGCACAAGGACATAGTCCTACTCTCCAGTCCTTTCCGAATTTCTTAGTCCTGGCACATTCCTGTCTTGATCTGGCAAAGAGTTAAAACTATTTTTTCCCAAGTTATTTTTAACTAGCGTTAGTTTCTAGTCTTATTTGCTACATGGTCACAAACATTTGTAGCAGTATGAAGCAAGAACCTGGGGACTGATGCAATGTTAGAGGTGGAATTGTTTCTTTTGCTGGTGAATACTGGCTTTCACTATGTGAAATTATAGGTGACTTGTGACATAGGGGACAGCTTTTGAAGGGTTATTTGTTTGTTGTGTCCTGAGATATACTTGCTATTTTTGGGAATACTACTACAATAGTAGTAATTTGCTTGAACTATACTCACTTTAAAGTCAATATAACGTTGTATAATAGCAAGTGTAACAAGATCCTTAGCAGATAAGCCGGGTAAATTTTCAAAACCTAAAAGAATATTAATCACATCAGTATGAATTTATCTTAAAATGTAACATTCTAAAAAAAAAGATATCTTATTTGTCATATAAACACATGCAAAATCTTCATCACACATACACCAGTCAGTCACTCTTAATCCTGAGCAGGCTTTTGCTGATAAAAAACCCCGTTTCTCCATAATACATTCTGTCTGTACTAAAATCTTTACTTATGAATGGCTCCATCAGCCTTCCAATCACTTGGTAGGCCAGGATGCTACACTTCTGTGGTAAGGGTTTGATTTCTGTTAAAGCAGACAAACAGCTGAGTCTACAGATCACAGGTTCTAGAGCAGCAGCTCAGCACATAAAGAGTTTGATTTAACTGTGAAGTAACCAGCAGGAAAATTTTACTAGTGCTTTGTTCCAAAGCTGTGTAATGAGGGTGTCCCTCCATCTTGTAGATTTTTGTCTCCAGCATAATGCCTTGAGCACCATGACTCCATCTTCTAAAAATGTTTCCAATATGTGTAAAAGAATAATGTAGGGAAGTATGGTTGCTGAGACTGTTTCTTTTTTTTTTTTTGTACACTGAATGATAATGGCACTTAATTAAAAAAAAATCTCAGTATAGTCTATCAAATCTCTAGTTTCTAGACTTCATCATATCATCATCTGTGTGGTAACTGGGAAAGTAGCATCTGTCTAGAGTATAATTACATCATGTTTTGAAGCTAAGAAATACTGTAAATAAAGACCATCTACCACCACTGCTTTTTTAGATCATCTTGTTACAGGCAGTTATGGAGCTTAATAGTAAGAGGAAGTTGCTGAGAAAAGACTATAAAATATTACCATATCTTATTTTCTACTTTTATATAATTTCAGTACTTCACAGGAGATGGTACAATCTATGTAACTAACATGGAAGATACTGTGAATATAGGAGAAACCTGAAAGAAAATCTTATGCCTTTTTTATTCTAGTAAATAATCCAGCTGTGATCCAACATTTAATATCATTAACACTACTAAAATTAGTAAGAACTTGGGTTACAGCAGAGGAACAAGTAGCTATAGATTATTAGAAAAATTAAGGATGCTTTCAAACCAGTTAATTCTGTAGGTAAAGGAGTGAACTGGCTGAAGCAATCTCAGAACATTTACTGATTATCTTTGAACTCGCAGAGGATGGACGTGAAAACAAAAATAAGCCTAAAAAAACCCCCTGAAACAAATAATTAGACAAATAATGTTTATGCAGCTAAATGTTAACAGAGAAAAAAAAAATTAACATCCAATATGGATTACTGAAAACTAAGACCCACCTTTTTTCTACAGACAGAAAAAAAATCTCATGGATGTGGAAGAATTTATCACTTACCTTGACTTCAGTCTAAGTTTCAAGACAAGGGTATAGTAAGTACTCATATTCAGTGTGCAAACAACAAAAAATTAGGAGGGACTGTCACACTTCGAAAGGAAAGATTAAAAGGCAAATTAATCTTGCAACTCTGAAAAATTATCTAAAACCACAGAATTTAATTCAGTCAGACATATAGAAAATTCTAACTGTAGGAATAGCCATCTGTACAAATCCAGGATGGTAGATGACTGTACAACATTTTAAGTTGAATGAGCAAACAATATCATGCCACTAGGAATACAGCTATTGTTACATTTATGTCTTAAAATTTATTTACAAGATGTGTAGAGTAACATAACTCTATTTGGCTGTGAGGCTTCTGTTGGACTACTGTGTTCAGCTTTGGGACACTACAGACCAAGAAGAATTTGAATCAATTGGAAAGACTCCAGAAAAAAAAAGAATAATTAGAGGTTATGTTAGAAAATGCAATCAATGGGTAATATCTTTCTCAGTCTAGAGAATTAAATGTAGAAGTGCTAAAATATGTGAAAGAGATATTGTGTGTGGGAGAATAAATTGCAGAGAATTTAATGCAAATTTTAGGTTTAGTTCTAAGGAAATTCTTCCTGGTGGTAGGGGTAGCAAAGTAGTGGGGAAGCTTGAAATCCCAATAAATAGGGAGTCTTTAAAAAACATAACAAGCAAGCATCTATTAATTAGAGATTACTGATGATGCATCACAATGTTTCCTTTGACCTTGTTTCTTTTTATAGTGACTTTATTGATCACCAGTGAACAAGTTCAGTTTAATGACAAGGCAATTCATTTGTCTTACCTAACTTGCAAAATAATGAATAAACTTTTGCCCGTATGCTCTCTGAAATTTCCATGATGGCAAAGCTGGGACAGCTGGCAGGCACAGGAATGACCCTTTGCTGTTTCTGGAAGCTGGTAGCAATAGGTCTCTTAATGTCTAATAATATAAAAACACAAAATCAGAGTAGAAGAATGAAGAGGTAGTATGTTCCCAAACTTAGAGGAAATCCATCTTTCTTTGTGGACACCATGTAAATAATTTTGATTGTTTGGCCAGGAGTTTGAACATAGTTTGTGTTAGGAAATTTTAATTAGGATTACTAAAATTTTGTAAGAACAACACACACTCTTTTTTACAACATGTAACAAAATACAATGCCTTTCGTGGAAGAAATTAAGTAGCTTAAGTGTCCAGCATTAGAAAAGCTGGTCATGATTCTGTTCAATACTTTGTTTATTCCCAGTTGATGTAGAAAATGCCAGATATTGGCCAAGATGAAATGAAAATAAATGAATAAATAAAATGAAATAAAAAATAAATGAAACTTAAGATATTTTAGGTTTGGTAAGAATTACAGTGTAAAGCTATAAATGCTGTTATTTACTGTCATCAGGATTCAGAGTACAGAAGCAAATAATGTCATTATTTTAATAGACTACTCACAGTTTCACATGCATCATAAAACATACCAACAATCATTCCATACTGATTACGTCTGACTCCCAAATCCAACTCCTCCTGTCTCCATAACTGTATTAGAAGGTTAGCTGCTGTTCGGTTTCTCTTCCCTCGCCAGACACTCATGTGCAAAGTGGTTTTAGGGTTGTCAGAAAATTCAACCAAGGTTCCAAGAATTATATTGCACAGGTTCTTTTCATCTAACTTGATCAAGGAAAAAGTAAAGAAAGTTTTAAACAGTTCAAAATACAGTGATGTCTACCTTCTGAGAAATTGTGTACTATGTAGTCAAGTAACTGCAAGCTTTTCATCACTAGTATCTGCACAAAACTCATGTATAAACTTGTAAATCCTTAAAGTTTCTGGAATCCTGCTATGCAAAGTTCCATAAATCAACGAACATGAGGGCATGAGTGTAGGATCATATAAGATGCATTCCTGTGTGTAGAATTACACAGAAGGTTTTGTATTCATGCCTCCAGGACCACATGCTGGAGAATACACTGCTACCAAGGTTTACTGTTGTAAGAAAGAGACTCTGAAGGCAGAGGCTGGGCAGTACCACACAGCACAACTTCTGGTTTGTGGCCAGATCTTTTGGCAGAAGCTGAGAGGAGGCAAGGGCTTCAAACTGAAATAGGATAGGTTTACATTAGGTATTGGGAAAAAATTCCTGTTCCAGAGAAGCTGTGGATGTCCCAACCCTGAAGGCGGAATGGGACAGGCTGGACGTGGCTTTGAGCAGCCTGATCTAGTGGCAGGTGTCCCTGCCCATGGCCAGGGGAGGTGGAACTGGATGATCTTTAAAGTCCCTTCCAACCCAGGCCATTCTATGATTCTGTTATTCTGAGGGTCTGCAGCCTTGCACTGCAAGAACATCAGGGGCTGACAGTACAACCAGTAAGAATGAGGAGTGAATGAACCAAGGAAGGTGAGTTTTTATTTTCTAAGAGGTGAAATGTCTGTGCCAGCTCTATGTCCAAGATCCCTAGAAGTAGCTAAAAACACAAGATACATGTACAAAGTAATTTCAACTGTTAAAGCCATCAAGTGCTCTTACTAACTTCAATATGAAGAACTGAAGTGCTTTTCTAAAGAGAGGTGTCATGCAAACTAAGAGCATGGTTTGAGTTTTCTTTTCAAAAATAGTTAAATTTTTTAAAATTAAAAACTCCCTTTGTCAAATATGTATTAAAAAAAGAAAAAGGATACAGGGAAAATCTATATAATAATTTCTGAGCAGATATCTGGGTCTGTCTCAGGGAAATTTCTATTTATTTTTATTTTTTTGTGTTATACTAGTCTTAGGAGATTTTGTAACAAAAAAAATGCAATTTTCCATGCTGTTTTCCTACTTTTTCATTCTACAAAACCAATAATAAAAATACCTACTGCCAACAAATCCAGAAGGAGAAAAATGCCCTGTTTTTCGATAAAACAGTCCTCTGCAATGTAACATCCAATGACACACGACCTTAAACAGAAATAATTTCACTTATGTAGAAACACTTTTATGCTTCTGAACATTCTACAACCATCTAATTTATTTTGCTGAATTGCATACCACTTGGTATACAATATGCAATATGCTTCATACCTTCAGGGAGTAGAAAAATCACATTTCACATGCCTTTTCATTTACACCCATAAATAAGCATACCCTGCTTGACTACTCTTTTCTCCTGCAGGTGGCACACCTTCCTTGAAGCAGCCTACAAAATTTGGCAGGTTCTCAATGAATTGAAGTATGTATTTGAACTGAAACTAACTCAGTAAACGAGTTTAAAATTTAACCAGGTCATGTCCCTAATCTGGTTTATTGTAGGGCTGTGTGAATATTTCTGCCAGCAAAATCAAGGGGGTGAGTCAAGCAAGACTTTTTTTGGCAACAGTTTGCTTCTCCCAGATTAAAATCATCATAAAGCCGGCATTCATGTTGCTGTTGCTTCCTTATTTCCTCCCCTACAGTCATTAACAGAGAAACTAAAGAGATCTCCTGCATCAGTATTTTCTACCAGCAAACATATTTGGTTTCCAATGTATTTATGAACCTCTGCCTTAGAAAAAATTCACTTTTTATTTTCTGATGTATTGCCAATCTTCAAAATATTTCTAGCCCAATATAGCCAGTTTACAAACAATTCTTATGCTTACACATTTTTTTTGCTAATACTGGTCTATACTTGCCTGCTGTTTACTTCTCTAAAATTATTTACAGACTCTAACCATATGCCTCTCTTAGAAAGTCTTGAGTAACTCTGCATGTCAGGAGGTCACTCTGTGTGGGGAGTGAGGTTGTCATACTTAATCCATATTTAGAAAATCTTACATGCAGTATATTCCATTTCTTTTGCATCATTTTTGATTAGTAAAATTCTATGAAGAATTTTTATACATTATAAACAGAAGAAAGACCTGCATATGCAAAGAAAGGTCATAGCATTGCAGACGTAAAAAATGCAAGACTTGACATTTTTCCGAGTTACTGTTGCTAAAATACTTCACTAACCACAAGCAGTCGAGTGCACTGAGGAGGAGACAATTGTGGCCCAATCCACTATATAACTTCCTTGGATCCATCTTAAAGAATGGGATAAGTATATCAATTCCTTCACAGCTGAAGAGTTCCTGTTGAAATGTTAATTAAAGCAATGTTTCTTAAGCAATATTTACTAAATGCAAACATGTAAGAAAATACAATGGAAAATGGGAAATGTAAATATTTATATAGTAACCAATTTGGTCCACTAGTTAGAGCAGGATATACTCCTTATACATAAGAAAAAGAGATTTTCAGTATTTCCAAAGCGCTAATTCATTTCTCATATATCAATTTCAAAATAATGTAAATTAACAATCAAATAGATTCAACACTTGCTAGTGGATCTCTGACTGTTTTTGTATTCTAGCTGTGTCAAGAAACATGACTTGTTAACAATGAACTACAGTTGACACCTGCTTTTGAATTAAATCAGAAAAAAGCAGGGTCCCTTAAAAGCAAATATAATATGTTTTGACATTTTCTAGACAGTGTAAGGTAGAAAGATACATACCTTTCTGTGGACATCATTTTCACAGAGAACAGATAAAATGAATAATATGTCAGCTTGTACTTCCAGTAGAACAGTACTTTCTTTCTCTTTAGAATTGTTTGCTGCATACTTTAAGATGCCTGTAAATTGATATATTTTATATATATGAATGCCCCTATATACAAGTCAAAATTCTATTACAGCTGGTGCTTTTTAAAAAACTCAACTGTACATGAAAGAATTTTTAAAGTAAGTTCAGTTTGACTCCTGTGTTTTAATAATAGCTTCCAGAAGTGCAGCACTCTGATGCTGCAGCTTCATGGCCTTTACTCTTGGTGATAGAGTTAATGACAGCAGCTTGCACTGACTTCTCCCTTGTTCAGATTCTGTGTTGCCCCTTGTATTGTGCCAGTGCAAGAAATTCAGGGAATTGATCAGAATTAAGGAACTCTTAGAAAAAGACAACAAACTTACTGGTTCACTCTACTCCGCAGCTTCACAAACGTTTACACTGAGAGTGGAAATGTGGGACAAACATGAAATACCACCGTTGCTGAGAAAATCAGCCGTGGAACCACTATGTGGAAGAGGGCATTCATACACAAAATTCCCCTAGAGTAAGAAAAGTTACCTGATTCTGATATGTAAGGTATAGTATTAATTTTGCTGTCACTAAAAGCTGTAGGTTTCCAGAGTTTTTACTGGAGTAGAACTGAGGCTATAAAATACTTCATTTCTAGGCTTTTTATTACAACATACTCTCTGAATTCCAAAGAATCTGTCCTGTTTTGTTTCCTTCAGAGTACTGAAAATTTTCTGTTATTGTAAGAAAAGAACTTAGACCGGTTTGTTTTGGAACGCAAACCAAATTTTAACAGTAGGTATGTGTTACTGAGCAAGAAATGCTCTAAAATTGCAGGAGCAGTGATTAAGAAGTTTTATTCTGCTTTTTTTTCTTCATGCTGTTCTTACAAAGGTACCTTTTTATTAGTTTTATTTTATGCCAAAGAGGAGTAGTGGAAAGCAACACCGTAATAGACCCAGGTGGAAAAATACTCATGGGCTGGAATTTCAGGGGACTGCCACAATGAAAACAAGATCTACCAAATGTAGTAACATAAAGAGAGATGGGGCAGGCAGCTTTTGCTCTGAAATGAAACACCTAGACTTTTAAAACTTTCTGCTCTTCTTCACTCATTCAATGTGTGTTGGAATGGGAAAAAAAATTAAAATCAAATCAGTTACATCTTGGATTAATTGGTAGAGGTTTTCTTAGCTTTCAGCAGTCAAAGGAATAACACACTAAAAGCACAGTGCACAAAAACGCATGAACATTCTTAGTGTCAACAGAAATGCACTAATTAAAGAACAACAATACAAAGTGTGCTTTACCCAGTAGCTGGCTAATTGCTCCCTGGTCACACAAATTAATGTTCACAGCATCATCATAAAGGGCCACAACAGATCTCAGCACCCGAAGGCTGTAGCGCATTTGTGCAAGTTTGTTGCCACGACCACTTGTTCCATGGAAACTGTTACCGTGCCCAAAGTAAGGATCTATGGAGCAATCACAATGAATACTGGTTTTGGCAGACAAACTATGTTCAGAATAATAATGTGCTCAGGAAAATTAAACACAAAAAACCCCCAGAGCACAACAACAAAACCCCCCAAACCCCCTTGAAGTTAGAAATTATTCTTGTTTAAAACCATCTAGTAATAAGCCTTTCTGTGTAGGACTATACTTTTTACATGAATAAGAAAGGTAAGATTTTGGTGAATATTTAAAATTATTATACATTTTTTTAACCTTACTAGGTTCAGGAGTTTTCCAAACTCAAAATATGTTCTTTAGCATGACATTTAATATCAACCTTTTGATCTCCATTCAACCCAAATAAAAATTTCTTCCTAGGAAGACATACCAATTTTATGATGAAAAATATCTATTCTTAGAAATCTGGTCAACAAAACCGAGTGCACTTAGTTATCTTTTTGCTTAGCCTACACTCTTATCTGATGCCCAGAAACCAGCTTTAGTCTAGAACCTGTCTCACTACGTACAACTCTGAGTTAACATGTCCCGTCTCATGGCAGGAATTACTGCTTGGACTTCTTGCCAGCAGGGAAGTACCTAGCTCACTTAAAACATACACAGTAGAGGCGTTTTACTGAAGGAATATCAATATTGTGGTACACAGGGAAAGGGGCACCAGCTTATCCTTCAGTAGAAATAAAAGAGGATGGCTGTTTGTTTCTTGGAAACATTTATTTCCTAGGTGGCCTATGAAAAAGAATCATTCTTACATCATGAGTTTTACACTTTCCTTTCCTGTCAAAGAAAGTAAGTTCAGTTGAACTATTTTGAGGTTACCTGTGTGTGAAAGCCATGAGTACCCACTGACCTTGGCCTATACACCATTCTAGAAACACAAGGAGAAGGGTATTCGCTTGGCAGGACAAATATTTATCTACTAACACAGGAGCCACTGAAGCTAAAACAGCAATTGCATGAAGCTGTAATTCTTCATACTGGGCAGCAGACCAGTCAGGAAATCCAGGCTTTTGATTTTGTTTTACATAATAAAGCAGAGCTGGCATCACATGATTTTCACTGAGGAGCTGCAGAGTCCAGACAAAAAAAAAAGAGACAGTCTACAGGTTTCACATGCAAATAAGAAAAACCTAAAGCATGAGAAAACTTTATCTGTCCTAACTAACAAAATTATTTTTTTATCGAGAAACTATGCCATGAACACTACAAGTAAGGTAAACTCTCTTTATATTCTGTAGCTTTCCCACAGATTGTGGTTTGCTATATTTTTATTATATTCTTCAGGTATATTTCAATAATGCTCTGCAGTCACTTGTCAGCAATTTTCCTAGCATGGTCTGAGTTTGTAACTTTCTAAAATAGAAATTGTATGCTGCTTTCCAACAGCAGGACTTGGCCTGAAGATATGTATGAATTGTTGATTTGGAGAACAGATAATTTCAGTGTACTGGACTACGCCAGATGGACAGGTAAGTAATATTCTTGTGATTGCTTTGTCTTTTTTTTTTTTTTTTAAATTTTTTA
>WEKY01025659.1:81936-93170 GCA_013390045.1 Picathartes gymnocephalus
CTTATTATTTCTGTTCTGTTACAACTTACCTGTGCAGCAGATGGGTCTTTAGATAAGACTCTTATTACATTAAATAGTAACTTCTTCATCTCAAGGTCCTCATAAGAGTAGGTAAATTTAAAACCTTTTACCAAAGGATTGGGAAGTTTAACTATGAAGGAAATGGTAGATAAGTTACAAAAAAAATCATTATTAAAAGCAAAAATTGTGTAATTATGCCATATGAAATCTCTTACCTTCAGTAAATGTTGCAAGTACTATTAAGAGTTTTGCAAATCCACTTTCCTAATAGGCATTCAAAAAACATACATTAATTAAATTAAATTACAGTGAAATTAAGACTTATGATTTAATTTTGGTTTGACATTTTTCTTCAGAACACAGAATTTAATGTATCCTATGGCAGAATAAACAGAATTTTATCAAAGAAGAGAACAACCACTTGGACATTATACAACAATAACTAACTACGGTCCTAAGGGTACAATTAGTTAAACCCACATTTCATTCAGTACAAGTCTGAACTTCTGTGGGGAAGTCCCAAACACATGTATTCACTACCATGATTTAACACAAGAAAAGCATATTCTCAGTGCTTTTAGAGCTGTGATTTTTAAAATGCATTTGGTCATTTTTTACATCAGAGTCATCAGTACATATAATTTTGTGGCATCAGTTGTGCATACCAATGCACTTCAAGTTCAGTGCATTTACAAGTAAACATATGAAAACTGCATGTATGGCCAAGAATTTACCAATATCATATATGAAAAGCTCAGAAAACAAAATCTTGTAAATCACAGCTCCTAGAGAGCTAACAGAAGGACAATAATGTCTAATATAACTATGGATAGGACCAAAGCCAGGAGGTGTCTATGCAGCACATAGGCAAAAGAGTTTTGTTTCTGAGGCAAGCAATTAGCAAACAGACAGTTTTGTTGTAACACAGAGAAAATATCATTATGAACTTTGCATATATTTTACAGCTTGCTTGTGATAAGAAAACTGTTTTCCTTTTCAAAGGCTCAGACTCGTGCTGATTTCTGAACTATGTAAAATAAAAGACTAACTTTTCTGAAGTTGCTTGGGTAGTATATTAAGAAAAAAAAAGGAACATTCTGAAGCAAATTTCTCTAGTATTATCTATAAGGAGGATTAAATGATAATGTTTTTTTCTACCTGATATTTATACCTTGTAAAATCTCTAGGCAGGCTGAGAATAAAGAACTTAAATTAAATTATTTTAATATTTTCTTTGCATAGAAACATTTTTTCTTCCTTTTAGTATAAGGAATTAAAAATATATATCCTGTTTACTTATCTTGTAGGAAAAAAATGCCCTGTTTCTACAGCCAGATAAAAAATTTGAATGTTTTAGATATTAAATAGGTTGCTGCAATAGTATAACACATATTTCATACTAGTCAGCATTAAATGAAAAGCTTGAATGAGAAGTCTGTAATCTTCATTACAGACTATAACATCTGTTAATAATACAGCCAATTGGAAAACTTTTCAAGAGGAAAGTACTATATTCCTGAACAGCCAATAGATCCACAGGGATGTGATTGCTTAATTATTCAGTATGTATGTCACAACTTCATCTGAAGTTGTAAATCTCAAGTGTAAAACAAGAGTCTAAAGGAATACTAACGTCTATAAAAAGTTAATTTATCTGCAGGTTTCTCATAAAAATTCTGGAATATTACAGAAGAATGAGTCATCTACATTTCAGGCAGGTAGTGCATTATGGGACGCAGTCTTTAAATGAATTGATGTGCCTCTTATTAACTGGATCTAAGTAATTATTTTCTCAGAATCTTACTTAGAGCTCCCAAGCTGATTTTTGGACAACACTTCTTGCTCCCAGTTATGAGGCACACATTGAATTTGGGTCATCTGAATATAGCCTACATCTTCAAACAACAAATGAGATTTAGTGCAGAACTCGTTATAGGAGAATGGCACATTCAAGAATCTGTACAAGAATACCAGAGTTAACATTAAGTTTTGCACATAAATAATGCTAATGCAATTTTCTAACTATTAAATAAGGTTGATGCTAGTATTCTGGGCTAATGACCTACAGATTTTAAGTCTCTTTGAGATAAAGACAGCTGTAGAAAGAAAAAATGTTTTCTTGCTCAGCAAATTCAAGAAAGAAAAAAGCACTGGAGACACAGCACAAAACAATATTAGAACTCTAATGGGGAAGAATACCAAGCCTATAATAGCAAAGGAGAAGTTATTAGTCTCTGGAATATAACTCTAAATACTTACAATCATAGGTACTGCAGAGTTTTCAGCTAGTAATGTGGAAATCACCAAGAGGTCATTCCGTAGCTGGTGATCGCAGTGCCAGAAGCCATGCATGAGAAGGTCTACAAATGCTTCTTTCAAAGCGCTTAAAAGAAAATGAAATGCATTTTACCTTTTCCTTTGATATTCTAATGTTGCACAGCTCTGTGTATATGAATCCTCATTCAGCATCATACTTTTCAAAGACTTAGGGTTTAACTGCAAGAGAAATATCTTAAAAATTTATTATGAAGTGGATTCTTTTGGGTACCACTAGATATCCAATTTATTCACATATACAAGATGAAGGTATTAAAAATTGCACCTTCCAGTGTTTGTGTTATAATTAATTAATACAAAGACACAGTTTTACTCAAATGTGGAACTGGACATTGCTGAATGATTATTGAGAACAGTCTAACCTTAAATAGTTAAAACAGTCTTACTCACTGAGGACGAACCTGTTATTCACTCCAGCAGACAATCTAGAAATAAACCTTGTATATAATGGCATAGAAATTCCTCGTAATTTTGTAACATGAGCATTTCAACTGAGAAGGAATACTGGTCTGTTGATCCTAATGTGGGAGCTTGAAAATGCTTCAATTAACTTTTTTATGGTACAAAGCTACTCCTCCTGCACTATGCAGCAGAGCACCTTGTTCTTGCCCTATAACAGCAACAACTGTGTTAATACTGAAAACTTAATGAGGATTTAATAAGAGACGCATTTGCATTTCTCTCAGTTAATTTTAAACAAAATGCTACACAATAGAATGCTTTAGATATCTCCAAAATTACAATATCAATTCATAAAATGATCCCTGTACTTACTGTACACATTCCAAGCTCCTGAGCTGATTAACAACTTCTTTTGAGGCATTTTCTAGCAGGTTCCATAGGATATCTGAGGAACGGAACACCAGCTGTCCTGAGGGATCAGCACCACTCAGATACAAGCAGAGCCTGCTGGCTGCTTGGGCCTTCACCATTTTTCTGCAATTTATTTCTGAAATTATGAAAATCTGAGTAATTAATTCTCTGAAGGTCAGTAGTTTTTTTCAGGCATATTCACAGAACAAATTATCTAAGATCAGTGGTAATGAGATTATTGAAAGAACAGTTTGTACTTACCAGAGGTGGAAAGATGCTGGAGAGCTTTAAGTAGCCACAATTTCTCAGTAAGTTGATTTTCAACTAATGCTAGTGACAAAACAAGAGTTTCTGCTAATCCTCCTTCTTCAGCCATCTTGATTTTATAGTTTGCACTTGCTGGCTGGTAACCTGCACATACAATAGCTTTAGTTATAATGCAGTAAATATTCAGAATTTTGAATACTTCATAAAATGTTCATCCTTTTTCAAGAAAGGATTGAAACTCAAGTCTCATATTTCAACCAGTTAAGAAAAATAATCCAATACACAGGAGCTGTTTTTCTTACATCTGACTAGTGCCTAAAACATATCCAACAGACTTACGCTCAAGCAAACTTAGATGCTATAGAAACAAATTAATTGCTTCTTAGAATTTAGACAATGAAAGCAAAAGCAGGGTTATAGAGGTGAAAAACTTTCTTCAGTCATGCAGTAAGTTGCTGGTGCACAAGCTAGTTCTCTTCAGTAGCCTGTTCTCTAGAGAACTATTGCATTCTATCATCATATTACTTAAAATAGGTGAATCCAAACTTTGATTTACAAACTTGACTTTCTAATGTGTCCCTGTTTTTACTTTTATTTATGCATACGTAAATCTGTGTTTCATTACTGAATTATGGGGAAGGTGAAGCACTGAGAAAATAAATGTATATTTATTTTTATATTATGATAACTCATGAAAGCAAAGTTTATCTTAAGCAGCTTAAATATATATATGTGTATATATATACATATATATGTCAAATGTCATAAAGTACAGGATTGATAAATACAGATAATGCACCTGGTGAAATGAGGTTCAACTAAAAATACACTCTGATAGGCTCAAGTTGATACTACTTTATAGATAAAAGAACTCTGCAGGGTCAAACTTTGGCAAGATTTACATATGTGCTTAGAGATGAAATATTTGACTTAAAAAAAATCAGACTGAAACACATTCTTCATTTTGAGACAATATATCTTATTTTCTAAAGCAGAAGAACAAAATTGCTCAGTAACATTCACTTATCCTGACGGCATTATTTACAGATACAGAACTAAATGCACACATAGCTACTTGCAGGATTTGAGTCTTGTTTGTGAGGTAAAAACAGATTTGGATGCTTTCATATTTCTAGAATTTTGAAAGGGCTGTAGTAGCTGCAGCTTCTTTGGGCCTCCTAAAATAAACAAAAACTTGTCAAAGGGCACAGGACTAGTGCCACACTGCAGGAACACAGCAGGGGAGCACACTGATATCAAGCATGCTCCTTGACCTGCACTCTCTAGCCACACTGTGGCAATATTCACTTGAGGTTTGGCTGCCTATAAATCCAGTGCTGTCTCAGAGCACGGGATGCTGTGCCCCTCTGGGAGGGGATCCATGACTGATTTCACCTGACAACGGTCTCTGGCATCATCATAAGAGTCAAAGGAATTACATAATAGTGGATTCTGATCATGCCTGAGTTCATGCATAGCCTCTTTCTGCAGAGACAGGTCACATGATTTATTCAAACCTGTGCTCAAATGTGTCCATATAATATGAACTCAATCAAATTTAGATAGGTTCAGATCTATCCCTCACAATACAAGTGAAACCAGAGCTGCTTCTCTGAGGCTACATATAAATATGTATATGAGCAGGCTACATATAAAAAGCTGAAAACTACATTTCCCTTCTTATAATTCTGATCACAACTGCTTTTTATTCCCCTCCATTACCCACATTTCAGAGATCTTGTAGAATTTTACAATTTCTGGATGCTATTTAATGCTAATTCCATACATGTAATAATTAATTCCTTGTATATTGATGAACTTAATTCAGATTTAGAGTATGCACCTTTATAAAAACATGTTAATTACACATTTGCCAATGCCATGGATTTAATATATGAGATACAGTAACCATAGTTAAAAAGAAAAATTAATTGATAGCTAATTAAAAGAGATATTTCAAAGTAGTTGGGATCATTAAAAAACAAAACCACTGTGGTTTACCTGAAAATAGTTTTCCTGGTAGCTCCATATCATAAAAGCTAACAATACTCTTACAGATTTGTATTTTAACTTGAGAACTTGGCACTCTCATCAGGTAACCTGTCAGAAAGAGAAATAATTGTAATTTACAGACTTTATAATTTTTTTAGAAAGTATTCTTAACACAGTATTCCTCTTTTTACAGCACTTAGTAATACCTTTGGTCATATCCCCTACAAATCTGTAATTTCATGCAAAGTTTCATTATAAAATATCCAAGAGACAGAGACTCCCACACCGGAGAGGCCAAAGGAGTCTTAGAGGACTAGCATAAGTTTAATCAAAAAGTTACCTTCTCTGCTTTATGGCTACAGACACTTTTAAGACACTGGATGTCATTCCAGAAGTTGTGGAATTCTGAGGAAAGCTACTACACTAAGCTGTTGTCATAATTACCATGTCATTAGCAACTCTTCTTCTAAGCAGGTATGATTATGAAATAAAGAGAGCATAGAAGCTGGAAGGATACGTGTTTCTCGCACCCCAGGTTTCAGTGTTTACAGTCATACCCCACTTCTCAGATCAAAATGAAATGAAACAGGCTATATACATGCTTAGTTCTTCATTTTTACTGATAAAGTTTTCTCATGTAGCTTTTGACATTGGCAAATAGGTAATTCTGCTAGCCAGTCTGCAGATCAGCTGCAGACCAAAGTAAAAATTGCTTCTAATACTAAAAAGCACAGAGGATTGAAAGAATAATTTAAAGACATTACCTACATTTACTAAGGAGTAACAATCAATTAATATCGTGCTAATAATACAGTTGATTTTATTGCGGCACAATAATAATTTTATTGTGGTGTATCAGGTTACACTCACCCAGTTGTGCAATGGATTGTGAAACTTCATCGGAATAGTTTGCTTCATCAGATGATTTCTGTTTTTGAAATGGTAACCTGCAAAATGAAATTTAAAAATATTACAACTATGCTTTAATCAAGTCACCAGAAAAGTTCAGAAGCTCTTCTTCCTTGATAATTTTTGCAGATAAGGACACTTTTTCTAGGATGAACGCATTCTTTGCAATTTTGATTCTACACTGACAGCTTCATAATCTGCAATTACACGTTGGCAATTAGTAGTACATGTTCACAGATAATATTTTCATAATTCAAATATTATGCAACAAGACTTGCTGAATAAACAAATGTCATTTAAATGTGGAAGACTAAATCCTACAACCCAGACACTATCAGGCTGTTACAGAGCTAGGCTACGTACAGACGTGAAGAGGTGGGAAAAAAGGGATCATATCTCTGGGCAAGACCTCTTGAAATGGATAAAAGTAAACCCAATAAACTAACTCCAAATAGCCCAACAACAAATTGATTTTTAAAAACAGGATATTAATTAATACTCAAGAACATATGCAAAATACTCAGATATGACATAAACATGTAAGTGCTAAGAACTGTCTAACAGTAAACATTACAATATTAAGATAAGGTCTCTGCAGTACATTCTGTAGAAGCAGCTTTCCAGTAGGTTTACCTCTGTAAACACTGCCAGAGAAAACGAAAGGAGAGAGCAAGCAATGGAAGAAGGGTTGGGGGAGGCAGTGAAGGGAGAAAAAAGACATAGAAAAAAAAGAAGTGGGAAGAAGACAGGTAAACAGAAGCAGTTACAAAAGAGTGGAATATCTTACTGGAGAAATTCATGTATCTAAAACTGAATTCTAAAAAAAACCAGCCCTTGCCTCTGGTTAAAGGCTTCTCTGTCATATGAAGTAGTAATGAATTGTGGTGGAATTTCCATAGTACAGAAATTAAAGCAAAACGCAAGGGTGCAATTTTCCAAAATATATTCATTGCAGAAACCACAATTAGTGCTGAACTGCTCTAAAAGAGGAAAAGTCTCACAGCTACATTTTATTGACTTTATACACTTATTCTCAGTTTTGTCATGGTTCTACCAAACACCAAAGAAAATTAAACTTCATGATGTACCTCCTCATTCCCCACCGTGTAGCAGCAAAGAAAAGCAGTACAACTGAGGGTGCTTAGAGAACTAAAAGATTCAGCTGAGAAGTTCTGTTTATTAAACCTAATATCTGAGAGGAAGCTGTGTAAAAATGTATCTGAATATCTGTTTTACTATGCCACTAGTTTTCTACCTGGTGGTTTGTTGGTTTTTTTCTTTTTTTTTTTCCCTTATTCTCCTCAAATGAAATTAAATACAGGAGTAACTGTAGCTAAAAGCATACCATAAGTAACTTTACCAAATTATTGAGGAGGAGAAAACTACTGACAAGTGTGGATAACACCTAAACTCTATTCTACGGATTACTTAAAATAAAGTATGACAACAAAGATGCCCAAAAGATCATGCAATACAATTTTAAAGTAAACACAAATCCTAAATCCTGTAAATATTTTGTAATGTATTTTGTAATGTTTACCTTCAGGTATTAGAGTGTCTTTGTGTCACCCTCAGTTTTTAAACTCACTTAAGAGCTTGTCTGAAACAGCAAAACACACCTCAGTACTACTTAGCTGCTGAATCTTTGAGGCCAGCAGTCCCAGAATGACTTAGGCAATAAGAGACCTTGGGGAACCTGGCTTCCAAGCAAGCTGGGGCCAAGTACAATGCACTTTTGAATTATGCAACATGTAACTGCACAGGTACTGAACTGTTAAAATAGGTTCCTCATTCATGTCACCAGAAACTGGACACAAGTAAAAGACAGCTGATGAAAGGGAAGGATGATACAATGGATACCTTGCAGATACAGGCGCTTTGTAGACAAATGCTGTATGGATATGTCAGTTGCCTTAGAAAATGTATAAACCTGTTAATAAGCAGTGTTTAAATCTCTAAAAGGGGGGCTGAGGTACTTACCCAAACAATTTAATAAGTTCACATAACGGCTCAGTGAAAGTTTCTTGTTCATTCATTTTTTCTGCACACAGGTTAAGAATTTCAGTAATTCGTGCTACTTTCTTAAGGGGCTTTTAATGTGAAATTAAGGAAATCAGATCATGTATACCACTATGAATCAGAACCAAAAGCTAAAAACTGCTCATCACACTTCAAACACACAACCAAGAAAAAATAAGACCAATGTTTACAAAGTTAGATGTTTAAAAGAAGTATGAGTCAATACTTAGGCTTTTCAAAGCAGCCTTACGTTTATATAAGTACAACTTTTGCAAATCTGATTTAGGTGTCTTCTTAGCTGAACTCACAGGACGCTCAGCACTAAATTTCTAAAAATGGAGGATGAAAAGGTTTTACATTACAGTGTCAGATTTACCTACCTAAATTCTCAGACAGCCTTGTGATATTTAAATTGTTTTCTACTTTAGTCCCAAGTGACTAACTCAAGTTTGAAAACCTGGACCCAAACACATATCAAGATTGTTTAATTTAGGGTAGAGACACAAAATCAAAACTGAACAGATAACTGAGGCTGAAAAGCTACTACCAATCCACTGACTTGTAGAAACTGCCTTTAAGTACACAACTCAGTTGTAATGTGATGTCTTAAATCACTGTGAAATTATCTGAACTGTATGAAATTAATCACATTTTTCCATATGCCAACACCCTCCCTAGTACTTCTCATTATTGGAACCCTTCAGTTTGTACTGTAAATATTAAAAAAGTTTCAGATAAATTAGTCTGACTTAATTTTTCTTTAAAATGTCTTCTTACTCTAAGTCTATTTTATCTCACTATTTTATCTGCTGTTTCTTAAGTAGTGGCAATTACTATGCTTTTCTTTTCTGAGTTCAAAGTACACCAGTTACATTTTGGACAATTTCAGCCACAGTACAGGTGAGAACCCTCTACTGAATTTTGTGACAAATGAATCTAATATCCAAGAATCTTGCCAACCTACCAACCTTGGCCGTGTGCACACAAGGAGGCCAGTGATGAGAATGTACATAGATCATCCCTATTCGCCATGTGGAAGCAGAGTACAGCATCAAATACTTTGCTAAAAAGTCAGACTATTACCATACATAAAACACCATGACTTCAGAATTCTAGAGTGGCAAAAAGGATACAAGTCCATTTTCAAAATATTTGACCATCTTCTTGAGAGTTTTCAGCTGCTCTTTTTCCAAGTCCTTCTTAAATAAAAGAATGAAAAGCAGGTTTTAATTACAGTTTGCCCTAGAACTTTAAATGATTATGTTTATCCCCTTTTAAGATTAAATGAAAGTGGAAACCAGATTAAAAAGTTTACAAGACACAATGAAATTCTCAAAGTGCTTTGAAGCAGGATTAACTCCGTGATAAAGCCTCATTTTAAAGTATGAAGTCTGTTCTCTTGAAACTGAAGAGGCTTTTTAAAACTCCTGTTCAAACGTGTGGACTCTTTCTCTTATATTCTTTGGGATTCTTTGTAAAGCAACTAAGAACACAAAAGCTATGTCACACACAACATAAATATGTAAGCATGTAGATCTAAGTGGCTTAGAGTGCTCTGCACCACTAGGAAACAGCCTTTAAATTCAAAGCTGAAAACAATCGAAGTGAGGATATGTCAGGCTGTGTCAGCGATGTGCAGAGTTCATTTCAGCTCTCCTGAGCACCTGCAACTTGAGGCAGGCCAGGAAGTTGTTTCAGGAGCCTACCAGCCCAGAATCCTATGGGCATTTTATCATATATCTTATGCTCTCTACAGAAGCAGTAAACAATATCATCTGGCACATTTTTCTTCAGTCAGTAAATTTGTCCTATCGGCTCTGTACTAAAAAAGGGGAAGAGGGGAAGATATAACTACTTCTGTGTGGGGCATTAATTTAAAACATGCTAGGTTTATTCAGGTCCTTGTTTAAGAGCATAAATTATCCATATTTTGGATCAAAATTATTTGATGGCTTAGTGAATTTAATCTGCCAAATCATCCTGTGGAGACTAAAAATCATCTGTAAAAGCCCCTGAGATAATGCTTCTCCTGTGTGCCTAGGTAGTTGTATTTACTCTTCAACATTGACCTTTGTATATTTCTCCTTAATTTAAAACCACCTCCCTGGAGAAGTGTTAGCAGTTAACTTGGGCAATTACATAAATTCATGACATACTTTCAATAAGGTTGTATGTATATCTGTTTCCCAGCTGTAGGTTTCAGTACTCTAAAATTCTCAAATACACTAGAAATTATGCATGGCTGGTTTTTGAATGCTCATGCTTTGTCTTTTTAAAAGTGCCTTTGTGATCTTCTCTTTCTTTCTCTATGTATCCTTTAATATAAACCCATAATTGACACAATTTTTTTTATAACAATGATCATCTTCAGAAGCATTCAAATTCCAGAAGAAATACTGATCTTTGTGCTCTGTAGCTCCAGCCACCTGTGCTGGATATAATAAACCCACCTGAGTTTATTCGGAACAGGTGCTAAAAAGACTGTATACAACATTTTTCTAAGCCCCATTACTAGCTGTGTAACTGAGACAGCGAGGTACCAGGGTTACTTACTGACTTATCAGGGTTACTTCCTGAGCCCGAACCTTTGAGGAGCTCGATGACGTGATTTAAATCCACTGATCTCAACTGTGTATCCTGAAAAAACAACACTTTTAGCTTTTTTTTTTTTTTTTTAAATTTTGAGATTTTGCTTTTAAAGTGTGCTTAAAATGTGAAATAGCCGCGTTAAACCAGCATGGATTTACCCAGGGATGGGGTACGGAGCACACACCGGGACTTGTTCTCATCTCGAGGAAAGCGGCAGGGCAGGGCGGGGCAGGGCAGGGCGGGGCGGGGCAGGGCAGGGTTCCACGCCAGCAGCGGGATTGGGGGTG
>WEKY01025659.1:93256-119512 GCA_013390045.1 Picathartes gymnocephalus
CCTCCGCCCGGCGCCGGGGCCCGGCCCGCTCGCAGCGCCACAGCCGGCCCGGCCCGGCCGGGCCCTCCGGCCTCGCTCCGCTGCTGCAGCTCTGCGCCATCCCCGCGTGTGGCGCTCTCCTCTACCCTGACAGAAAAGTCACTTCGTGGGCTGTTACCTGTGAACGCGACCTCGGCGAGAAAACCATTTCCCCGCCCCGTGCGGGGCAGAGGCTCGGCGGCTCCCGCATGCTGGGGAGCTGGAAGCGAAGAGGCCGGTCGTTCCATAAGAAGTAATCATGAAAAAGCCCTCCAAGAGAGGCCACCATGACAAACCCCAGACCGGGAAGCGCGGCCTGGGGTAGCCTGGCAGCGGGGAAAAGGGCGAAAGGAACCTTTCTCTGCATAGACCAATACGAAAAAGTAATAAAGTCAGGGACAGAAGAGTGAGGGGATGTAGATATGTTCTACTTGCAAATAGGGAGCTGCTGTTTAAGGCTTAGTTGACAGCTGAGATTCAAGGACAATGCAGCGCTCGGTGTGCTCACAGGTACTCTACTGGACTGCTCACTTTAGTTGCCCTTCCTGGGATTTGGATACACTTTGGGCAAGTTGCACACAGGTCACGTTGGATATACACATATCCCAAGTCTGAGTGCAGGCACTGTTGATGCTAACCTCAGTTTTCATTGACAAATGATTAACTACAGTGATTCCAAACAAATATTTGAATATGTGAATAAATTTATTAAATGCTAAGATGACTGTTTACATCTCCAGAGAGCTTTTATATGAGAAATAACTGATAACAATCAAGAAAGACACCTTTATGGCTCCAACTATAACCAACACAGTTCTTATTTTCATTTTTCCCAGCTTGCATGCTACACCCCTCCCATTTCATACCTGCCTTCTGCAGAAATAAGGTGCATTTCACATTTAATACTCACATATGCTATAGGGTTCTCTTTCCATCAAAGGGAAAATACCCAATATTGTGTATTTGTGTATAAACAAAAATACCCATGCACACTCTGCATTTAGTAGAATTCGTCCTGTATGCAGCTCCAAAATTATAGCAAAAATATAGCCTAGCATAGTATGGGACTCTGAATTTAGAAAATGCAATGACCCCTTTGACATCCAGGACATCCTGAGTTGGGACCACAGAACTTTGGAGACCACAGGTCATAGAAAGGCAGGACCTGTAGCACATTATACAGTGCCCTCACATGATGAGACAATGCAGTTGCCAGCCTTGGAGCTGTTGTTTGACACTTTTCATCCATCCATGTACGCACATCTCTCCATTACTCTAACCACTTTACTGGCCCTTCCATGTTCTACTTAAATATTTGTTTCTGTGAACATTGTTTTGTATCTTGGCTTGCACTGGAGGGAACAAGATTTTCTATTAAGAATCTGAGATTAATTGTGCTGACAACGTTAGCTGAACAAGCTGGGTTATATGTATTTTTTCCCTTGGTGCCCAGATAGGAACTGAAGTTGTGTATATCCAAGTTTTAAAGTTTATATAAAAAAACCTGCTAACATTTATTTCTAATGTAGCTTAAGTGATAGTTTTGTTGCTCTGTGTTTTGAATGACAAATGTATAGAGAATATACCTAAATTGGGCAACTTAAGTCTGTAAATTATAAGCTTAAATCACATGGCATTTGTTGGCTCACTGTTCCAAAGATCATATAGCAAAGCTTCATTTGCTCGCTGTGCACCTTCTTCCAAGTGAAGCTTTTAAAATTTGGGATGAAAGCTACATTATGCAAGTTCAGCTATGGGGATTCTGTTGCCTTTGGCAAATGGCAAATGCTCATCCTCAAAAGCATGCAATCAACCATGAAAATATTTACGCAAAAGTTAATAAACTCCAAACAGGCTTATATTGTATTTTTATCACATCTACCTCTTCCATTGGTAGTGAAAATATTCAAGACATCAAGGCCTTACTTATGAGAGTATTGAATTTTAAGTCTTACAAATACTAAGAAATACGTTAAAAAAGTAGACTTGATGTAAAGAAGATTTCTGTTTTGACTGAGAACAAACTATTTTGATGTGAAGTCACAGTTCAGCAAATTCTATTCTTGAGGTAAAATTTGAATTTCATAAAACCACAGGACTCTGCATGTAGGACACAGCTGTGTGTTAGAAGATCAAGGTTACATATATAGGTCTGCCATTCATCTCCTGTTGATTTTGCTGAGTGAATTGCTTCCTCTGCCACTCAGTATTCGCTGTTTTACAAATTAGGCTGCAAGCTTTTAAAGGACTATTATTCAGTATATACCTTTCATGTGCTGCAATGGGGGTCTTTAGCTCAAGTGATGTCCTTTCCTTGATTGTATTGAACCTCTAGACTCTGTCCAAAGCCACCTGCACTCTTTTCCAAATATGACACCAAGGTCTTTAAAGTACAGAAATCAGAGTCTTTCTAAGACTCTTTCTAAGTCTGTTGACTCCTTGACTTCCTTTTCATTCTCCTTTTCTTTTTTTTTTTCCCCCCTGTCCTGACAGACCTGTGTTTGATACTCACAGAACAAATGGAAAAGACCTTAGATGTGGCTGGCAGTAGACTCAACTTTAAACCCCTAAAGTCAACAGTTTCCAACGTCTGGATTTACCTGCCTGTACTATTAAAATACGGTGTTGAGGTCACGGGGTGGTATGGAATTCAGGGAAACTTTCACACTGATCTTTATTCTTGTAAGGAAATGCAGTAAATCACAGGACACAGAACTTACACTCTTGTACAGTACAAGGTAAGGCTGAGGAAAAGTGTAGGTTTGGGGCCCCAGCTGCTGGCATAATATCAACATTCAGTGGAACAAGAATGTAACAACTGAGATGTAGAGAAATGGAGAGATAAAAAAAAATAAAAGCCAAGAAAAGAAAGACTTTAAGGTCCAAAATGTTACTGTTAGATTAGGCATGGCACAAATTGATATTAAATGTTCTCAATTTTAAAAATACCTTTATTCCATGTGGGAGCCTGGAAACACTATGTGCCCTAATGTGAAAGCAGTGCAAATGCTGTGAGTTCCACTGACCCATGCATTTTTACTTCTCTGAACTCAGAGCAGTTTATGCTGCTGATTGACAGTTAAGCAGCATTACACCTCAGGTATTGTTTTCCTCTTATGCTGGCATAAGCCTCTTAGGAAAATTTATCTATTTCCAAATGAAGGACTGCAAAATGTTTGTTTCATTTGAAGAGTAATTCTATTTCACACACACAACAGGACACCTGCCAAACTTAGTGGTGCCTAGCAGTCTCATCATGGCCAAACTTTTTGTTGAATGAAAACTGGACTGAATATATGCTGATAGTACTGTAGTGTTCACTCTTGTGTTCTGCAAGCATGGAGAGTATCCTAGAGTAGGATAAGGGATATAGCTATCCAGTCTGACTCTGTGAAAAATCTGTTATCCAGATATTGAGAAAAAAATAAATTGCCCTTAGAATATTTTTATGAACTCACATTCAAGTTTTATCTCTCAGACAAAATGTTGATCAGAGCATTTATATATTAGAAAGAAACACAAGCTAAAATTTATTCTGCATAAGCACAGAAGAAAAAGCAAAACACCTTACATTGATTTTTATTGATTTTTGTGTAAAACACAGTCTATGGAAAAATAGATAAGAGCATTACTAATAATTTATAATAGCCCCATTCAGAGAGACAGCACAAACAGTCTGACAAACACAACTACGAAGAGAATATTACACATGGGAGACATATTATGCTCACTGTAAGACACTGCCAACAAGGCATGAGAAACAATATATAATGACAGAGATCATTGTTCAGGTCAGTTAAATGTGTCACTTATTTTAAAGGCGGTAATCTAATTAATTCAAGCAGTATCATATGGTGATACAATATCAGTATTGCAACATTACTCATTATATTGAAAGAAAATACTACAGAATGAACAGCCAAGAAACCAAAACCTTGTGTATTAGGAGATACACTATCTGCAAGGATCTGTGCATATGCATTCATTACCACTGCATATGTGAAAATATTACACTGAAAAACTCTATTTATTTTTTATGCACCTGATATATCTAACTTTCAGAGGAAAGCTGTTTCCTAACTATATTCATACCTGTGAAATTTATTGTCACTTGGGAACTCATTGCCTTATACTAATTAACGATTTCCTTTAATGCTAGTTGGGCAGCTGATACCATACAGACACAAACATAGAGACACACTATTTTATAGGCAATTAATGCCAAGTAAAAATATGAATGTACTTTCTCATGTTGGCACATCATGTAATTCACAATGTTGGAAAAAAAATTAAATGTGGCACCAATTCACAGTAACCACTACCACAAGCTAAAGAATTTGCAAAACAATTACAATTACAAAATAATTAATCTCTAAGTAACTCAAAAACTCTAAATAATTCAAGAACATGTGTACTTAATTAACTTGTACATAGTTGCCACAGTTAACAGAATTTTAAGATAAAATTAAAGATACATGGAACCTGTAACAGAATGTTAAGAAAGAATATCTTGATATCCATGGAAAAAAAATAACCTGTTGCTAAATACATAGACATCTCCATTTTATAATACGTGTACAATTCTGTATCACATATTAAGCACTATTTTTTTAACAGTACAGTAATTAAGAGAAATTATGCTTATTTCATTACTTATGTTCATTAGGCAGTTAGGCAATTTATATAAAGCTACACAAAAATAATTTTATAGCAGGCTATTCCTCAAAATATGCATTTATTCTCCTAAGTAACTAAGATGTCTAAATGAATTGAGTTGTTTATATTTAGGCAATCAAAACTAAACAATTAGCCTCAGGTATTTTTCCAATGAGAAGTCCTATGGTGAGTTCTATAGAAATCAATGTGTTTGGTCACATGAATAAAGATCCCTTATGGGACTAAACATATGCTGGATATAAAGTTTGCTAAATGCATGAGCGTTGTTTTACCTTTAGGCTTAGCAGTGTCTTGTTAGAGTAAACTGATACTTAGAGAACACTATAAAATATTAAATCACAAGTCAACATGCTATTCCAGTTAGAATTAAATACATGGCCTAACAGGAAACCATATGTCATTTTTGTAGCACAAATATTTCACAAAATGCCTTCATAGAGTTGATCTAAAAATATTATCTATTTATTAATACTTCAATATTTCAACCCTTCAAGTAACATATAAAATTAAAACACATTTTTAATTTTCTACACACAGTTTGAAAAAAGGAATGACTCATCACTATTCTCTCCAGACATCTTTGGCAGTTTAAAATTTAGCAGTTTAATCATTGTTGAAGAAATTTAATGATGAAATAACTTTTTGCATAGGAAAGAGGGCCAATACATTTCTGTATATACTGTCAGTGAATGCATTACAGTACAGTATCTATGGACTTTGACAGTAATTTTCAATTAGTACAATATAATAGTTCTGCAATATTATCACTATTGCATCAACATAATTAAATAACTGAAGAGAACATGGCTGTTAATTACATATTCTACAGAAATGTACAATTACTGTAAAATAATAGCAACATTTAATTTTGAAATGTAGTCAGATTGTCCATGGTAATACTTTCTGCCTAAATCTGTTCAGAGGTATGAAATTCTGCTCTCAGTTATACCAGCCCATTCTAGTGATTTTAATTAGGTTTCATGCACAGGACTAGGGTAGAACATAGTGTGGTATTTATCCCATTAAAATTCTCCAAGATTTGGTGTGTTCTAAGATTTTTAAAGTTAATTTTATTTGATGGAATGAAGGACAATGCTTCAACCTTGTGTGGTTTCAGTCTGCAATAATGAAATAGGAAACAGTCCAGGACATTCAATTCTGCAAGCCTTTTAAGAAATATACACCTTTTGGAATGCAGCTACAGTAAAAGGTAAGTTAGAAGTTGTAATTGTTACTTGTTCTTCATTTATATGTGAAAATCTCATTTGTACTGGTTTAGGCTCCTGTCTGTCTCCAGCAATGACAGGGTTTTCACTTAATGTCTAGAACGTTTGATAAAACAGTACTGTATCCTTGTGTATCACCACAAGGATCACTGAAATAGCTGCATATTGGAGGAAGAACAATAAAATAAGTACCCTGAAACAAACTTATTTGGTTTTGGAAAAAAGAAAGAATGCAAACATTTTTTTTATTTATTTGACAGATTTATTGAACTTTTTTTTTTCTTCTTTATTATTCTGTTAAAAAATAGAAAAGTTTCAAATTTCTAAATTTTTGGAGAATGTAGCTATTAAATACAGTAGTCCAGAGGCAGCACCTGTCTCAACTCCAAAATTATTGATTTCCAAGAGGCTAAGAAGTTATGTTAGGAAAAAAAATCACTGGACACCTGCTTTCTTTTTGGAAGCATCTGCCACTTATCAGCTATTGGAGACAAGTCTCAAAGACCTTACCCTGACCAATTACAGCTGTTATTATAATTTATTTTTCCAAAAATGGTGAAATAAAATTAATTCTTTTCCTTCCAATTGACTTAAAAAGGAGGATAAATCTGAGCTTTCCAAATACTTGAAATTGAAAATTTCTAAACTAATAAAAAGTATCAAATATCTGTTGACATACATAATGTAATTGTTTTTTTTTCAAAAAATGTTTTCACGAACCTCCATTTTCAAGAAGAATCCACTGGCCTCTCATTCAATACAAAACATGTCTGGAGACATATAAAAATGCTTTAATTCTGAAAAAACATCATGCAAATATTTTATTTTTCATCTCTAGATTTGAACATCCTTAAAATGAAAGGAAGTTCAACTGTCACTGATTTTGTAATAAAACCCAGAATATACACAGGTTTGATGTGTAAGTTTGGGAAATTTGGATATTAGAATAAAAATAAAATTGTTGTAGTTATTTTGAATTTGAAATGAAATGAAGAACAACTAACATGAATTAATTAGGCTTAGGTTTGCGTAACTGGGGGCAGAGTTTGATTCTAGAATCTTCTTTTTCTGTGAAGCTGTTGGTTTCACTACAAGCAGAGATAATGAGATTTACAGGACCAGTGGTATTTAAGGATAAATTCAAGCTTAATTCTTTATATTTCTGATGTATGATAGGACAATTCCTTACAAAGTAACAAATAATAAGAGAAGGTTCAGCTAAGAAAATCAGAGATTTTAAACAGTGCAAATATAGATAAGAAAATATAATTTAATACAAGAAAATTAGGACCAAATACACACTCTGATTCACTGAAATAGAAGTTTTGCTAATTAAGCAGCAGCAGCAGCCTGAAGGTATGAGTTGAGTTTGGTTGTTTTGTTAGAGAAGAGTAATTACTACTGACACAGCAGTAGTAATAAGTAATTGTGAACATTATTTAGAATCCAACAGGAAATGAAAATATCAAGGTTTAGAGATTTTTAAGTACAAGAAAAATAATTGGGTTTCTCAAAACTTCAGGCATATCCCAGAGACACTTGGTGTAAAAGTTAAACCTTTATATAAAAATAGAAGATTGGATTTGCACAAAAAGATACTAAGAATTTAAGACTCATTCTGGGAAATTCATACATAGTAACTGAAAGTCCAGTGTAGACACATACAGAACATGAGTATTGTGATGCTTCCAACATACTGGAAGTTTCACAGTGAAAATGGATTTTTATTGTTGCTGAATTCTCAGTTTTTCTTTTTGTTTTAAAATGTTTCTCATATTTCAAAATAACTGAAAAATCAAAAACTAGTTTACACACATATCTTTCTATAAATGTATAGCACTGTTTTGAATTTTCATTATATTATGTATGGAAATAAAGAGATGCCAAAGGTCTAAAATCCTACATAATACTTTGGAAAAAAAATAAAAAGATGGTATTACTACAATACCCTTTGCTTACAAGATATACAATCATACCATAATTGAAACTAGGTTTGCATATTCAAATCATGGAATGGTGTAAAACCACACACAAATAAATATACTGTACATGTGCAAGACACTTGACCAAGTGCAAGGTGCTGCACTTGGGCCAGGGCAACCCCCAGGGGCTGGGGGATGAAGGGACTGAGAGCAGCCCTGCCCAGAAGGACCTGGGGGTGCTGGTGGGTGAGAGGCTGGACATGACCTGGCCATGAGCACTCACAGCCCAGAAAGCCAAAGGTGTCCTGGGCTGCACCAAAAGCAGCGTGGGCAGCAGGGCAGGGAGGTTTCGCCCCTCTGCTCTGCTCTGCTCTGCCCTGGTGAGAGAGACCCCACCTGAACACGGCATCCAGCTCTGGGGTCCCCAGCACAGGAGGGACATGGACCTGTTGGAGTGAGTCCAGAGCAGGGCCACCAAGATAATCAGAGGGCTGGAGCGCCTCTCCTGTGAGGAAAGGTGGAGAATTGGGTTTGTGCAGCCTGGAAGAGATGGCTTAGGGGTGACCTAATTGTAGCTTTCCAGTACCTGAAGGGAGCCTACAAGAGAGCTGGAGAGGGTAATGGCATGTAGTGACAGGACAAGGGGGAATGGCTATAAACTGAATCAGAGTAGGTTTAGATTGGGTATTAGGAGGAAATTCTTTACTGTAAGGGTGGTGAGGCCCTGGCACAGGTTGCCCAGAGAAGTTGTGGATGCCCCATTCCTGGAAGTGTTCAAGGCCACGTTGGATGGGGCTTTGAGCAACTTGGTCCAGTGAAAGTTGTCAAGGCCCATGACAGGCGGGTTGGAACTTACTGATCTTTAAGGTCCCTTCCAACTCAAGCCATTCTGTGATTCTGTGATCATTACAAATTAATTTGTTTCAAACCCTGGCTATTTCCTAAATAATTTACTTTATATTCTGAAATCATTAACCCATAAATGCGGTTTTAATAGAAGAAACGCTGCCCAGAAAATGTCATATTAATAAACAGGATTCTGACATATATGCTCTAAGTCAAAAAAATATCTGAAAAGTCTGTTTCTAATAAAATACTGTTATGACATAACTGTGCAAAGGAACATTAAAAATTCTTTATTTCATAATCATCTGCCCTCTGTAATCCAAAACAAAAATATTTTTGTAGTTATCAGAAGCAGTACTCTTCTAGTTATAAACTTCTCATAGTTTGGTTAAGAGCTTGTACTATATGTCAAGCAAGAGACTTTACAAAGACTCCTACTTAACTAAACTCCTAAAAATGCAATTTTATGACAAAAAAACCAAAGCCCAAACATGTACAATGGTGTTAACAAATATCATCACATTACAGTTATCCTTTCTGAGGAGAGATGTGGAACAGACCCACTTACTTCCTCTATAACATGGTTTTTCTCCCATCCTCTTCGAATTCTCCTCAGTTTTCTACTTACACATGGCAAAAGTAACACGATCTTACCTAGAATTACAATGGAAGGCAGAACAAGGGCAAGAACAAAATTTGGTGGTGTATAAAATCTGTAATATTCCTCTTCAAAAGCTCTCTTCCATCCGTAAATCAGTACATGGAAAGTACTTATAAGCAGAGCAATGTATCCAAGTGTAGACTGTAAAGAAAGAGAAAACAGGAAAAAAAAAGCTATAACAGCACTTAGTCCTTCACCTAACAGCTCTAATACATTATTTGCATTATTTTAACATTTCTATTAGATATCAAGTTAAAATCTCTTATCTATTCACTACATTCAATTAGTAATACATGGTTTTAAATTCACATTCTGAAATTTACAGACTGAACTGAGATTTACAGAGTATCTCTGCCAACATCTACAGGCCTTAGTCAAAGCTGAAATGACATCTTCCCAAATTCTAAGTAATGGAAATCAACTTCAGGATATCGTTGTGGTTTGAAAAGTAATTTTTTACCTGTAAGGAACTTGACAGCTTCCTTCAGGCCTGAAAGAACCAATTAATTGGCTAATTCTGAGATGGACACTCTGTTTAGCCACTTAAGAAGCTGAATATGCCTCTGTGATTCATACTTAAGAAAGGAGAAGCCCAGGAATCTCTCTCTTGCTTCCAGCTTCTGAACAGGTAACAGGGGGCCCGTGCAGCCCAGCAGGGCCGGCTGGGCCCAGGCCCACTCGGTCGGACCCTGCCTGTTCTGCAGGGCCAGGCCGGGCAAGGCCCACTCAGCCGGGCCGGGCATGGCTGAGATCCTGCCACAGCTGAATCCTGGCCTGGCTGCTGAGATCCTGCCACAGCTGAATCCTGGCCTGGCTGCTGAGATCCTGCCGCAGCTGAATCCTGGCCTGGCTGCTGAGATCCTGCAAACCCTGCCTCCCCTATCTGCGGGAAAAGTCCGCAGCAGCTTCGGCCGCTGCCCAGCAGAGATCGTGTGACCAACAACAGAGCTTGGGAGAGATACTAATTCTCTCAGTACAGAGATGAAACTTACAGACATCAATCCTCTCTCCAGTAAGAGGAAAAGGAAGGAGTGAAGACATGTAAAGAAACCAACATGGAGACTCTGAGGTCAGTGAAGAAGGAGCCGAAGCCCAGAGGGGGGAGAAAGAGGAGCTGCTTTAAGCTGAAATTCTTTTGTAAGGCCATGATGATGGACTATGATATATCAGACTAATCTTTGTAACTCATGAATGCAAGTGGGGGGATGCAGCATTCTAACTGCAGCCTGAGCAAAGGCACCTGTGCTGAAGCAAGCAGATGTTGAAGTACCTGTGGTCTAATGAGAAACTTGAACAGAGAGAGATGGGGAACCTTGCCACAGAGATGAGAGAGATGAGAACCCTTGTCCCAGGGATAGGAGAAACCTTGCTTCCAGAGAGAGAGAAGAGAAGACCCTTTGCTTATCTACCAGAACAGCTCATCCTTAAAATAGTATCCCATGAGACAGAGATGAGCCCTCGAAAGCAGCTGTGGGAAAAGCTGCGTGTTGAGGGAAGGGACTTTCACACTGCAAACAGATTTCCTTTCTGGGTGGCTGATTCACTGTGATATTGGAGCCACGAGAGAACTGTTTTCTTGTGGAAAAGTCTCCATGGCATGGCAGGAGAGACTCCTCTCTCCCTAACTGAACTGCAGAAAGACTATTTTAGAGGTGGTAAACTAACTGAAAGTCTCTAGGTTTTGTCTCTTTACGTTATTGGTGGGAAAGAGAAAATTAAGTGGGGGGAGGAGAAATGTTCTGGAAGTTAATTCTGATTCTTATTATTTTTCTTTTAGTTCTGTTAATGAAACTGTCTTTATACCTTTTAAGGTTTTGAACCTGCTTTACATTTCTCCTGATCCTTATCTCACAGCAAAAAAAAGAGTATATAAGTTTAGTAGGTGCACTGGTGTTCGGCCAGAGTGCTCAACCCACTACAATAAATTGGTGTCATGTGAGGATGGTGAACTAAAACCACTACAGATATGTATGCCAATAAGAAACAATTCCAGTGTAGTTGCCAATAAGAAACAATTCCAGTGTAGTTCCCAGAACTAGTCACCCATTGTGATTGGAAATTCAGCTTCCTATTTCCTAACTTTGAGGATAGATCACTTCCAAGATTCCTTACTATGGAACTGTGCAATTCTGTTGGAAGAGATTTGGGCCTAAACTTGCATGTTTTTATCACTCTGAGATGTTCAGCTTACTTCTTCCTCACAAAGGCCTACATCCACTTGTCTGATGTTACCATAAACCATCCCTTACCTTCTCCATCTGTTTTTGCTGACTGGTTAATGAGAATCTCTGAACTGCAGGGCTTGGCATAATAGCACACAGCAGTGGTGCAGTTTACCATAAACAGGCAGTGCTGGATAAAAGGTGAAAGAGAAGGTTCCCACAGCAGCCTGCAGAGGTAGGACCTCTCAGCACATAAATCTAGAGCTTGCCACAGAAGGTGGTGATAATAGGGGTCACTCACCAGTTCTGTGAATCTGTCTTTTAAGGACCCTGTAGCTGTAATGCTTTGCAGACTTGACAACGCATCAACCTTAACTTTCCCAAACCATGATAAAAGAAAACTTCTATGCTTTGACTTCTGGTGGTGATCAAATAAAGAAAAACTCTTTTTGACCAAAACTGATGTAATGACTAACTTGGCTGGAAAAAAATTGTAGAAAATCATTGAAACAGAGAATGAGCATTAAGAAAGGTAACTGGCTACCAAGGTATGGTTAAATTCCAGCAAACAGACAAGCAAAGAAAAATGCAGCCTAGGGGTCTGTAATAGGTAGTGAAAGAATTGATTCCTTCTACTTCAAGATTAAGCAGTTTCTAAGGGAAGAAGAATGTCTGAGCTAATACTATTTGCAAGGATTCACAGGTATAATAGTATAAAAGGAAAACAGATAATTTCTTGGGATTGGTACCCTGTTTTTTGACTTGCCAATATTTATGTATCTCCTTTGCCAATGGTTTCAGGGCCATTTTATTAAGCTTTAGAGATGCTGCGTACTTTTTCTTTAAAAACTAATTTGCTCCCAAAATATCCCATAGTAAACAGAACATTTAGACAAACACTTTAGGATATGAAAATGGCATATGCAGTATCTGAAAGGAATTTCCAGTAAGAAATTCAGACAGCAAACAATTCTATCAAACCTGATGTTTTAATATGTTATTGCAGATTTTTGTTGGTATGACTGTCATTGTTATATCACTGCCAGGAGGGAGAAGGGCACAAGTGAATCATATCCCTCGTTTCTTCATCAGGATTACTGATGAGAAATGTAACAATTCTTGAAAAAAGAAACAAAAGGGAAATATTATACAGTCATTCCTATTATTTATATTTTAGTGCTTATTTTAATTCCATTTGCAAGCTATAGTTTTGAGACAACTATATACTATATATGTCTTTCTGTCTAATGGTCAAAATGGAAACTAAGAAGTACATCAGTACATTTTAAACTAACAACACAAGGACAAGAAAAACATATGATGCACTTTTATTAAGTTCTTTTTTTTTCTGCCCTGTGAAGAGTTGCCATATGCTTCTCTGAAATGTTGGTAGGGCATGTGCTAGTGTGTACTGGGCAATTTCAACCACACATCTAAAAAACTAACCAAGACATTCCTATAGGAGCTTCTGTCAGCTACTAATGCTATGTTCTTCAACTGGGCCCTTAATTACCATTACCAGGAACCAGATGGTAATTCCTTTAAGAGCAGAGGACTTCTGAAAGCAGCAAGAAGCAATACTGTTTCTTCACTGGTAAATTCACATTGAACAGTGCAGTAAGCAGCAGTATCAGTAGTAATTACTGGCAACCTTCTGCCAAGTGTTTAGGATGGCTGCTGGGAAACGTGGAAGAATATCTTTGGTTACTTTGCTTCCTTATCTTTCATAATATTGTGTTTCCTGAAAGCTGAGTAATAGATTAGCACATTTCCTATGGACTCCCAAATCTTTTAGCTTTTCTCTATGTCCTCCCTGTTTTGTTTCTTTCCCTTCCTGATCAAAGTCAACTTTTAGCAAATACGGGGGATTCCCAGCCAAGGGTACTGATAAACTGGACAAACTGGTATTGTTTGAGAAAGGAACCAACAAAAGTTAGAGGAGCAGGAAAGATGGAAGAGAAAAACCCCTAAAATGTTACCAGCAAGATGTACATATTTAGAGACAAAAATGTGCTGTGGGGCAAATCTGCTTCAGGAATTTCTACATTCACAATGGCTGAGTAGTTCCTTTATGCAAGATATACTTCAGATTCTCCCAGTAACAGGCTATTGCTAAACTTAAAAACTGTTTGTAATAACTTCTGACTGGAATCTTACCCATAAACTTGCTAAATATTCAGGTATCAGTCTTCTTTACTCTGGGGAAAAAGTATCCTATTCTTGCGGGAGAACCAAGGTAGGGCAGCCTTTCCTCAAAGTGTATGCATGAGAAATATTTTAATAACACTACCTCCAAAAAACTTTAGGATTGTGCTAGCAGAGAAAAGGAATATCAGCAAAAAAATCCACTTCCCACTACTCAAAGGGTGGATTTGTGTTGTTTTTTTGCTAAAAAACATGAAGCTCAGCTTTCAAAACCAGTCTGCTCTATCCATTGCCACTTTAAATGATAGGTTTTGGACTGGACTGGAAAACAAAAGCAGAATTAATTTATGCTTACATTATATATTTACGGTTTAACTGTCCTCACTAGACTCAAGGACCCAGTGAAGCATGACTTGCAGATAACATTCTCCATTTCCTTGTGAACACTCAAGGACTGGTTTCAATCAATGTCTTTTTTTCTGTTTGCAGTGTGTTGGTTTAGGCTGTTTATTTTGCCTGCTCTGAAAAAAATACAAATTCTTTTGTATTTCTTGCCCATGTCTTCCTTTGCTCCTTATCCAAATATATTTAGATGAGAAAAAGAAGAATACTGAAGTGGCATTTAAGAAAACTGATGCATTAGTTTATTAGCCCCAGCTTTCTTCCCTGCTGCTTTTCTCAGTAAATTTCAACTCTGGGTCACGTTAAGGCGACTGCAAAGTTTCACACTAAGTTTCAATCATCTAGGATCTCCTACTGAGAAAACTCTTCATCACTGTCTCATTCTGTGGTTCCTCTGTCTGGATGTTACGAGTGTTTCTCTCCAAATCATGATGAAGTAATCAGACCTTTGTTTTGTACAGTGGTCAGATCTGTACTGTAGCAATTCCTGTTTTCTGCTGGTCTCTTAGCTCCTTCTAGGAGTGATACAGTAACTTCCTTTTGCACTATTAAACCTTCTCATATCTCACTTCATTCATATTCATACTATGAGAGAAGGAGTGGAGCCTGCACCGCTTGTCCTCTCAAATTCCTCTTCCCTTGATGAAGCAGGCTGGAATTTTTGGGGCTGCTGACATCTGTGTTTGAAACTAGGCTAGGTAAGATGGAGACATCTCCAAAATAATTTGGGATATCAAAGACAGCAATGATTTCTGTGCAAAAATATTGACAACTGGTGTTTCTTTAAAGTATTAGGAAGAATGTGTTTGAAGCCTGTTTGAACTGCTGTAGGTTGGGGACATGCTGCTTAGGGCTTGTACTACTGGAACAAGGCTAGTCTATACTGTACATTTTAATAAACTCAGATTTTCCTAGTAGGACTCAAGACTGAGTATGTTCTAGTGGTAAAACTATTTAGAAGAGGCCAGACCCTTATTTTGATGAAACTCCATTTACTAACATGAGCAAGCAATAGCGCATTGTCCTCAGTGGGAAGTGCTAAGCTGGGAAACTGTCTGAGTGTGCCGACTGACTGATTCTTCATCTGTCACATGTGAAACAAGTTCAGCAGCTGTTGTGGCAAATCATCTGAGATCCAGGACTAAAGCTAGAGACATACTGCTTTTCCCAGCTGAAAAGAAAAGCAGCAATGGGGTGACAAGTTAGTAGTTCCATTGTTTGACCCCCTGACTTAGAGAAGATTGAGAAATTTAAGTTCAATTTTCCTTCATTACGCTGCACTTCACTACAAAAAAATACAAAAGAGAGTATGTATTACGTTTTATCTGTTCTACTTGCATACTGGGTACAGTGAAACTGATGCAGAAATACAGACTCCTTTTACTTTAGTAAGTGATCACTGGAAGTCTCTTTTAAATAGAAGAAAGCAAGAAGACTTGTTTTGACAAGTAACTAAGTGAAGAGCAACTTACATCCTGAGAATTAATGACAAAGTAAATACTCATTAACTTCAAGGAAATTTTTAGTAGTTCAATACTTCTGTGATTAAGAATTGCGAATGATCATAGTTCAATATCAGCTATCTTCTGCACATAATGCAGTATGAACTGTAATATACATCCAGAGCAAACAACTTATTCCCAAAAGAATTCCTCAAAATACTGACAGATGGGTCATTAAAGTCCATAATTATTTAAATTTGGAACTATTTTGACTTAATTTACAGGGGAAATAACTGCAGTAAATATGCAGTTGTAGATACATCATTGTGATTATTGTATGGGTTTTGACTTAGTCACACAAGCCTGAAATTTGGAAATATGAGTAAGGAAAAATAAGACAAAAATGCTGTGTTTGTGGCTGGAAGTTATTACTGGATAAAGACATCATGTCACTCACAAGTGAATACATATTTTTCCCTTTTGCACTGATGTTTTATATCACCCAACAGCAGTACTATTGTCCTCACACAGAGAACTTCAGAGAACTTCAGATGGCAGAGACGTTGTAACAATACACTTGAGTATTTAGTCCCTCTGAAGGCTCAAAGCCATGACTGTGAATAAACAGTTCTGTCAGGGTAACTCCACTTCGAAAAACTTTTCAGCAAACTTTTTGTAGGTCTACCTGCAGTTTTCCAGAAATGGAAATCATAAGGGATGGGAGGATATTACAGACAGACCTCATACAACTACAGCCATTGAAGTATTCCCCACCAGTGTCTTTAAAACGTCTGTAAATTATGAAACGCAACCCAAGCCCTGAACTTTAAAGTCCATGCCCATATTCTGAAGTGAACAGGACTCAGAATTAGGCAATGTTATTACAATGGCTAAGCTGAAAAAAAAATGTTAATCAAAAAAGACTGAGCTATGACTACAGTACTAAAGCCAAAGTTAGAAAACAAAACATTACAAACCCCAAAACTGCACACACTTAGGAATTTTCACCAGACTGAATCATAGTAAAATTTCTTAAACCTGACTGCTACCTAAAAGTATTGGCAATTATGTGTAGGAGCAAGCATTGAGCCATTTATTAAAGCCCATATTTCTCAGTATTTTATGCTGGTTAGATTTGCCTGTTGTAGGTATTTATCTGAGGAAGGAAGGCAGCAGATAGTGCGCCAGGGCCTTGGAAAGCCTCTGATCTTAATAAGCAAAGCTTCATATTTTACTAGTGGTTATTTTCAGCTAATGGGAATAATGCA
Source organism: Picathartes gymnocephalus (assembly GCA_013390045.1). Classification (NCBI taxonomy): domain Eukaryota; kingdom Metazoa; phylum Chordata; class Aves; order Passeriformes; family Picathartidae; genus Picathartes; species Picathartes gymnocephalus. The sequence goes on from WEKY01025659.1 coordinate 110,026, forward strand.
GTTGAGAGCTGTGACAAGTCCCACACAGTGGAGGGGAAGTAAAACTTAATGGCACCATGGCTGTCAGAGGGCTATGCAATAAAAATCCTGCAGGGCAAATTAAGTCTTCAATTTTAATAGCTGTGTGCATCTACCTATACAAGTATCTCACCAGTATCACTGCATTTAGCAGGTTTGTCCAAATTTATCTAATTTGAATTTAGCAAGAAATTCTAAGAACAGAGAAGGAATAGATTAGTGATCATCTGGTCTTAGTTAGCTATTTTGGTTATTTAAGATCAAGAAGTGTAAAAGGAAAAGTCCTGCTTTAATACTCATTAAATGCTTAATGTGCCTTCGTGGTAACATATTTGCTAAGTAATTGTTGTTTTTATTGAATTACCAGAGACAGAGGGGAAAAGAGCTCGTCACATTGCAGTGAGCTTTTCTTTGTGATCGTAATCATGATCGTGATCAAGAAATTCTTGTTAACACCAAAACCCCCTTATCAAAAAAGTAACACACCTGAATAAAACTGAACTCCCTCCAGTTTAAGGCACTGTTTACTGAAGGGATGGAAGTTACTGCCAGCAAAGAAAGCAGTCCAAGACTCATTATTCCAAAGGAGATATACATTTCAATTCGCCACACTTCTTCCTCATTCCAAGAATTTTCAACATTTGCATGAACCTGGTGAAAGAGCAGAAAGGAAGAACTTTATTCTAAAGAATATTACAAGTACCAACAGAAGTTATTTTGCTGACTTAAAGTTCACAGTCACAGGACAACTATAAAATGGGGTCAAATACTTCAGAGGTTTCCTCACGCCTTGGAGAAAAACAACTATTTCCTTACTGCTGGTGCTGGCTCTTGCTAGATTAAAAATGTTAAACATGGAAATTTAGATGAGATGCTAAAAGAAAATGTAACATTATATACCATTTACAGCAATCCTGTTACAAAATTAGGTAATTCTGCACATTCTTCTACACTGTAGAAAAGGAGCTGTGTTCTTCAGACTCTGCAAACTTAAATTCTGTAACTAAGTTGGATAAATCTGCAATTTCTTTTTAGTTTGTTACATTTAAAAATAGTTTAGCATCATTTTCTGACTTTTCTTCAGCTCTCTATGCTGAGTCTAAGCTTGTTTCTCTCCTTCACTACAAAATCACAACAGATTTTTCCAAGATGGTTCTTGCTGGAGAGCTTTACCAGAAAAAAATAAACAATTCAGGACCTTAAAAACTAAGAAGCTTAGATATTCAATTAGTTTTTCCATTTCCAGGTTAACTATTGCAATATGACATGTCTTGAAAAAGGTCCACTAGAAATATTAACAAGTGAGAGTTTTACAGCAGCATTAAAACTAAGATAGTTTCTTAGTAAAATTACCAGTGAATTCTTTCGTATCACTAATTTTAAGTGTAAATTACAGTTTCTTGCTGCCTATTATAGTTTTGCCCTTCCTGTCTTTCTCTTATGTTCAGTTTTTGATGCTAGCTCTTTCAGAGTTTGTGACACTCCCTGTTAATTTGTTCTGTTTGATTTTATTTCCTTATTTGGTTTTCCTTTCTGTTCTATCACATCTCTCCTTCCTACAGATTTTATGTGCTGAATGGCAATGCTGTTTTTCTGGCAATGCTGCTCTTCTGCCTCTTCAAAGGGTACAATAAGCTGTCTCACTGACAGACAGGAGCATCAGACCCTCTTCTAGAGGATGACAGATTTGTCAGGGAATGTTTCAAGGTTATACAAGATCAATTGTTCCTGGGAACTGAGTCAATTTCTATTGCCTGCAATAGATGATGTTCACAGAATTTGAAAAGAATAAAGTATTTTTAGCACTGGTCCAAAATGTTACAAAATATCAACATTTTCTTTTTTTTTTTTAAATAAAAGCATCTGTAAGCATGATTACAGTATCTGCCCTTATACTTTACATATCTGTAAATGCACTTATGATACACATACCTCCTCTATGCGTTAAGTATACATAGAAAGGAACATACCTCAGAATTTTCCTGCTGTTTCTCTTATCCTGTCTATCCTACATTCTTCTTGTGTATATTGCTATAAGGAATTTCAGTAGGACATGTCCTTGATTCCCCCTACTACACAAACTTGGCTGCAGATTGACCCACAAGGTGAGCAAAACGCACAGATGTTTCTTTTAGTCTCCTTATTTGACACTCTGTGTGTAAGATAACCCATAACATTTTGTGCCAAAAGCAAAACAGATTAAAAAAACCCCATCTATTGTACTCAGGAGCCTAGCACACATATGCACACAGCCAAGGCGTTTTTGGCTTACTGAACTAAAGACTGCCTTACCTGTTGATATGCCATGTTGAGGAACAAGTACCGCTCTGATCTCCTCATAGGCAAGCAGAGGCTGTACACCACGTGCACGGCTGCAAAGAAAAAACTGAGCAGTCCAAGCTGCTTTCGACATTGGAGCCAGCTGTCCAGCCAAGGAGGAAATCGCCGATACTTAGTGCCATAGTAAAGCTGATAAGCAGCTGCAATGAGTCCTGATAAATATACCAGAGAAAGCAAAGTGATAGCAACAACTGGCAGAGTCTTGTTCACAATCTCAATGGGAATCTTGTAAAAGTCACTCTGCTGATTTCTCATGTATGGATGGATGACATCTCTGACAAAGGAATAGATGAAGAAAAATGTTGCCAGGCTAATGGCAATCACTACAGGCCCCTTCCACAGGGTGAACAGTCGCAGAGGCAGGTTCTCGATCTCCCTTGAAGATGACAATGCCCCCAAATCAATAGGAATGAAACTGAGCTGACGGGCAAGCTCAATAACTTGATGGCGAGCCTGAACATTGTTACTGCATATATAGACCTGTTGGGACAGTCAAGGGAATTGTCAGTAGTCAGAGACTCCAAGGTAAACAAAAAACCAACAAAACCCACCAAAAACCTTAAGGGCCTCCAAATCTAAGCTACAACACAACTGCTAAAACTGCACACTTTATCCCAGCTTATATCACCAATATGACAATAAAATTACATAAAAATCTAGTCAAAGTGCAAATATGTACATTGATTTAGCAACAGAGTAATCAAAACAAAATTGGCTTTTTCTTGGATTTAATAATAGGGGATGTCTTGGTAATATCTACACTGAAACCTGACATACTGAAATGTCTGCAGGACTGGATTAACTTGAAGCAACAGCTAAAGCATTTCGGAAAGTCTCAAATCTCTCAAAAATACAGGAATTTGAACAATGACCCTTAAACAACTATAGCATACACAGAATGAGAAGCAGCACACTGTGTAGTCTCTCCATGGGTAACAATTTTAGCCTAATTTCACAACGCAGATTTCAGGTTTGAGTATTCAACAGAAAAGACAAAAACTAGCAGCCAAATAAGAACTCGTTCTAAAGGCTAGCTTATTACACAGTGAAAGAAGTATGCTGGTACAAAGTACTTCAAGGTCCCTTTAAAATTTACAACGGGCTATAGTTTGCCCAACACTATTTGCTGATCATCTGCATTGAAGCAAATATGATCTGTTTTGACTGAAATGAATTACTTTTAGTGTAGTGCCATTCTGAAAGGGGATAAAAGAAGTATGGTGAAGTTATTTTTAAAATTTTGCTAATTTCATATCAATTGCATTCTATTTAAATCTACCTGAAGTGCCAGAAAACTCAATTTAATCTCCAGCAGTCATGTTACATTAGTTCTTTCTTATGTATTTCTCAGATTTCATAAAACTGTGAAGGACTGGATGCTTGCACAAACTTAAATCCTTTACATCACTTCAGCAAAACATGAAAAACATAAAGGTGCATTTTCTATATGCAGTATGGATTTGCAGAACTGGGAAGGAATTTGAACATGATGTTCCCAAGCAGCACTGGATCAAATGAATGATTATTTAAAAACATATGTGCCTCCTTCTGTTCCCTCATATTTATGATTTTGGGGCACTCTAAAAGCTAGAGAATTTCTTTCAATCACTCTGCTGCTACATTGAACGCAAGCATTTTCAGATCAGCTGTTTCCCCAGCTCCGGGATCAGGACCTCAGATTTCTGTGCAACTCTTTCACCCCAGTGCTGCAACTAAAATGCACTGGGAAAGACTGTCTCTATCCTTCTGTAAAGCGTAAGGATACACATGAACACATTTCCTACAGAAAACATTAAGACCCAACTCCTCTCCTCTGTCTGTAGTCTTCAAAAGGTCAGCTGTTCACTCTAAGCTAGTATCCACATTTCCTCTGCAATCTTTAAAGACCAACAGGCAACACAGGATAAAAATTGGACCACTTACTTTGTCTTACAGTGGGATGAACTAAACTCTGAAGGTTTTATTGTCTACTAAAACATGAGGTAAAGGCCCAACAGTTTAGGCATGTTAAGTCAGGGAAGGTAAATTTCATGAGTTCTGGCTGTTACATTCAGCTCCTGTCATTTTCATCTTACAAGTAAGTTAAATTAATACAAATAAAAACATTTACCTGTCTGCTGGCATCCTTTGGTCCTAACTGCAGCGACCAAGCTGAAATGACATTGAATCCTTTGACAATTAGGGAATCGGGAAAAAGTGATGCCAAATACTCTGCATTGGAGTCTGGATATTGGTCTACTCTTGTATTATTGCTGACATCAATCAGAATTTTACCAGCAAGTAAATGTTTGAGATCCCACAAAGAGGTGTAATGTTCTCTGTGTATGGCTACAAAAATGATGTTTGTTTTAGCTACTGCATCTTCATGGTGAGTGACATCAACCACATGGGGAAAGAAGTCAGCAGCATGTTTAGGGTTTCTGCTTCCTACAACCACGTGGTACCCACATCTGATAAGTCTGATTGTCAACGACTTAGCAAAGTCTCCACTGCCAATGATGCCTATTGTGACCTTACTGGCATCCTTGATACCATTGGCAACATTTGGTAGAAAAGTTTCATTGAGGTTCTTGGGACTCCCCATCATAGAGATTGATTCCATACTTCCAAGACACCAAACCTACAAGGATTTCTTAGGGGGAAAAAAAAAAAAAAAGGGAAAGAGAAGAAAAGAAAAAAGAGACAACAACAGAAGAAAAAATCAGCATCATACAACTTTATGAGACCTCAAAATCCATTAACACTTCTGGGAGCAAAATCTTTGGTTCTAAGTTTCATATTATATTTTCACCTTAATCAAGCATGTGTTAATCAATTTCGTCTTGCAAAATGTCACTAATAGAAGGAGAAACAAGAAACATAAAGTACTTCAAGCACTTCAATAATACAGTCACTTAAGTAAATAACAGTTTTTTCATCTTCTCCTATTTCCTACCTTCCACTGCCCTGAAATACTGGATCACAAGATAACTTTGTACTCCTGAAACTAATGGTCAATAGAATAATGAGAAGAAATGAAAAGAAAATTGGAAAATAGTAGAATGTGGAGAGCACTGGCCCGTGATCAGCATGAGGACAGTGAGTAAATGGAAGCTGAATTCCATTAAAAGTTTATGCAGGTTATTATTGTGATACCCTCCTCTGGCCATGAAAGAAGAGATGCAGAAGTCTCAAAGCTGCAAATGTCATGGCTAGCACCATGACAAACATCCATCTGACGTACTCACCTGTCAGCCTGGAAGATGGGCTGCACATGTGAATCCAATGGCAAAAACAAAGAAATTTATCAAGACCTAGTCATGAGATCACTAATGACATTTCTAGGTCAGACTGCTAGGTCTGGCCATAGATGTATAAGGATTAATTGTGGATGCAAGGATAAAGGATTCAAGGCTATGAGTCACAAATATGCTTAGCACAATTTTCTATCCAGGCAAGTAAGATAAATCCTGGAGACAAACACATGGGACAGCCTTCCATAAAAAGATAATGGCAGGAAGAGACAGATTTCACAGAATAATAAAAGGGAAGACAGTTTCAGGACTCAAATTCAATGCAGTAATGGATGTTTTGAAGAACAGAAGCTAAGGCTTGCAAAAAAATAAAAGAAATATTGCTATATCCTTGGTCACAGAACTGCAATAAATTTTAACAAAGACATTAAAAACAACAAAATAACCCTCAGGAGGGAAGTTTTCACATGAAACCAACTTATGACACAGGTGGTTGTGCATCATTGGGGAGAGTTGATCCTGGCTGGAGGCCAGGTGTCCAAAAAGGTGCTGCTCTATCACTCCTCTCCTCAGCTGGATTGGGGATAGAAAATACCATGAGAGGCTCATGAATTGGGATAAGGACGGGAGAGATCATTCACCAATTACCACCAGAGGCAAACCAGACTCTACTTGAGGAAATTAACTGACTTTATTACCAATCAAAACCAGAGGATAATGAGAAGTAAAACAAATCCTAAGGAAACACTTCCCCTCACCCCAGAGTAAGCTTCTTCCTCCGCTTAACTTTATTCCCAATTCTCTACCTCCTCCCCCTCTGCAGTGGAGGAAGACAGGGAATAGAGGTTACGGTCAGTTCATCACATGCTGTTTCTGCTGCTGCTTCGTCCTCAGGGAGAGAAGTCCCTCCCCTGCACCAGCATGAGGTTCGTCCTGCAGGAGAGTCCTCTACACACTTCTCCAGAGCAAGTCATTTCCACAGGCTACAGTTCTTCACAAACTCCTCCAGTGTGGGTCCCTTCCACAGAGTGCAAACCTTCAGGAACAGGCTGCTGCAGTGTGGGTCACCATGGGGTCACAAGCCCTACCAGGCAACCTGCTCCAGTGTGGGCTCCTCTCTCCACAGGTCCATGACAGAAGCCTGCTCCAGTGAGGGCTTCTCATGGGGTCACAGCCTCCTCTCAGGCACCCACCTACACTGGTGTGGGGCTCCTCCACGGGCTGCAGGTGGCTCTCTGCTCTACCATGAACCTCACGGGCTGCAGGGGGACAGCTGCCTCACCATGGCCTGCACCACAGGCTGCAGGGGAATGTCTAATCCAGTGCTTCGGGCACCTCCTCCTCATTCTTCTGCTTCACTGGCCTTGGTGTCTATGTAAGTCGTTTCTCTCGTGTGTTCTCATCCTCTCTTCTGCAGCTGCAATTCCTTTTTTCCCCCGCTTCTTACCTATGTTACCCAAGAGGTGCTGCCACCACTGCTGATGGGCTGGGCCCTGGCCAGCCACGGGTCCAGCCCAGACACAGCTGGCACTGGCCCCACTAGACACAGGGTAAGATTCTTGCAGCTTCTCATAGAAACCACCCCTCCAGCACTCTTCCCCATCCTGCTACTAAAGTCTTGCCAGACATAGCCAATACAATTGTAGAACTAAATTATAGGACTAAATTTGGTTGGGCTTGATGATCCTAGAGGTCTCTTCCAACCTATCTTTCTGTGATTTCTGATTCTGAAAATTAAGGAAGCAACGAGGAGAAGCAGGCTAAGAAGGAGCAAAAAGAAACCATGAGGTTGCTGTCTTGGGAACAATCAACAACAGGCCACACAGAACCTTTTCCTGAGCCACCATCCAAGAGCTGACATGACGGTAATTAATCATTAGTGGGGGACATTAACCAGCCATTGGCCAATAATACAGTATGTGTGGTGAACAACCTCCCACAAGTAAAAGTAGCTTTGTGTTTCAGAAATTAGAAGAAGCTATGAGATGAATGGGCACTTTTCATTTCAGCTTTGACTAGAAGGTACAAATTCACCAAAACTGCATTCAGAAGTTAGACAGAAAGCAATATATGAAAGTGGCCACATAGTATTCAAAGAAAAGATTCTAACAGTGAATCCTTCTGGCAGAGGCAGAGCACAAAGATTTTTAAGCATGCACTCAAAAAAGCATTGACTTTTCCCTTACCATGTGACCTGAAATGTATTTAACACATGACCAAACTACCAGTATTTCCTGTAGCAGGATGGATTCACACCCAGGAACATAATGAGAATAGCTGTATTTTCATCAGGTAAGAGATATAACTGGATATGACAGAACGTGTATGCTTTCACCATGTGATGACAGGGGCCCATTTCAGTTCATACCATGTAACCAGAACGTGCTGCAAAACTTTGAGATTGAAAGGGAACCATGAGGAAATGGGCTACCAGTACCATTTAACCATGCTGCAGCCTACTTCCAGTTTTAGTCCATGATCCTTGGGAGAGGGAGCACACAGGACTTGGACATGATGAATTGCTCTGGTGAGCTGAATGTGGCCTGCTGGCCAAAGTTTCTCACTGCCTGCTCTAAGGAAAATACAGTGTGAGTAACAGAATCAAACAGACTTCATAAAAAACCCTCAGGGAATAGGCTGACATGACTTTTAGACAAGTAATCTAAGAGATGAACAAGAGCAGAGAGCTAGCAGTTACTGAAAGGGACTATATTAAATGTACAATAGCAATTCAGACGCAAGAGTGTATAAGACTGTTTCAACTGCAACAGGAGAGCTTTCCTGACCGGAAAAATCACACAAAATTTAAAAAAAATAAAAATTGTGTGCATAGCTAAGGAGCAGTATAGAAAGATAAAGCAACAGTGCTGTCATGTAGGGATAAAATCAGAACATGGATGGTACAGAAGTGAGTTTGGAACTAGTGACAAAGATAAATGGCAACAAGTAAAAGTTCCATAAATATGATAAAAAGCCAAAAGACAGAAGGTAAGGTTTATAACTTCAGAGGAAAAGGAACAAGTTATAACTCATACAAAGTAGGATGAATTACTAAACGTCTTCTTTATTTCAACACTCAGCAGAAAAGTTAACTGTGAATAGGTATTTAAAGAAATTCCTCCTACGGGGAGACAGATGGTGAGGTCAAAGTGGGAAAGGTAAGTTAAGAATAAGGGATAAAGTTAAAGATAAGATAAAGATTTTCAAGTCTGCAGGCACTTACGAAATCAGCCGTTGGTGCTTAAAATGCGGATCAAAGTGACATCTTCAGAACTAAAGAGATAACAAGACAGGCAGGCTAGCACATATTGATAAAAGATGGGAGGACGACTAAGGAAAACAAAGACTTGTTAGCCTAACTTCAGCCCCTGGACAGATTTTTCATCAAGTTACTGTGCAATCAATTAGTAAATAAATGGGAAGCAGACGATAAGAAGCAGCTGAGATGGGTTGTTCAGGAACAGATTTCAACAAAACCAACCCTCTTTTACAAACTACCTGATTACAGAGTTATAAAAATTAATAAAACTGACATAGATTTGACATATGCTCTTAAATTAGCTAAGAGAACCTCACAGAGCTATGTCAGCCAGATGGTGACACACGTGAAAAACTGCTCCAGGAAAAATAACTATGGGAGGAGAAAACCGAAGCAACGCAAGCCGGGCCACTGGGTTTGTGGCCCCCCGCTCGGGCGGGCACTTACGGGGCGCGGGCTGAGGCGCAGGGCTGGCGGGAGGCCGGGCGCGGGCCGGTGCTCCTGGGGCGGGCTGGCGGGCAGCAGCGCGGTGCGGAGATCCAGCCCGGAGCAGCTCGGCGGGCCCCGGTCCGGGCCGGCATCTCCAGCTGCAACGACAACACCGCCCGTGACAGGAGCGGCGGCCCCACCGCCCGCC
>WEKY01025659.1:124145-173976 GCA_013390045.1 Picathartes gymnocephalus
CCCGCCCAAAAAACCAAACCAAACCAAACCAAAAAAAAAAAATTCCAGGCTTACACTTCTATTTCTAAGGCAATCCAAGTAGAAAAACAGTGAGGATTTTTTCTGATTTTATGATCTATCAGATTAATTTTATTCATGAAAAGGAAGGTGAAGGAAGGAAGGAAACCTTTCTTCGATTTCTCTATGGTATTCCATAGCTATTGTGATGTCCAGTTGAGGGGTTTCAGGACCTTTATTCTTGGTTTCATGTGGAGAATAAAGTCATGTGTGACCTTTCCACTTCTCCTTTAAACAATATTTGCTTTGCGGTGTAACAACAGAAGGTCAGATTTTTTTTTCTTGATTTGTGGCTGCTCGTCTTAAAAGGTATCTACAGAGTGAGACAGTAGGTTATATTATTTTTATAATGCAAACAATTCCATTCAGACCAAAGCTTTCAGTCAGCTGACTTCTTAACCAAGAACAGACATACCTCCTTCCTAGTGAAGCATGGATATTGCAAAACTTATTCAAAAGACAATAATACTTGCCTGAATACTAAAGTAGCTTAGGGAATCATAGGCTGGATTGTGGCTTGACCCCCATTTGACAGCCTAAGATTAGTGTGTTTTAATTTTTTCACTCTTTGATTTCAAATTTCTTTCACAAAGCTGCAGACCACAGGTTTTTCTTGAGAGCAGAAGAGAAGTGAAAATCAAGATCATAGAATGTTTCAAGTGGGAAGGGATCACAGTGGGTCATCTAGTCCAACCACCCTGCTCATGCAGGGTTATCCTAGACCACATGGCACAGGATTGTGTCCAGATGGTTTTTGAATATTTCCAGTGAGGGACTCCACAACCTCTCTGCACAATCTGTTCCAGTGCATGGTCACCCGTACAGTAAAGATGTTCTTCCTCATTTGTAGGTGGAACTTCCTGTGCATTGGTTTCTGCCCATTGCCTCTTGTCCTATTGCTTGGAACCACTGAGAAGAGCCTGGTCCATCCTCTGGGCACCCTCCCTTAAGGTACTGACAGACATGGATGACGTCCCCTCTCTCTCTTCTCAAGGCTGAGCAGACTCAGTTCCCTCAGCCTTTCCATGTAAGAGAGATGCTCCTGTCCCTTAATCATCTTTGTTCTCCTCTGCTGGATCCACCCCAGGACCTCCAGGTCTCTCTTTTACTGATGAGCCCAGAACTGGACACAGCACTCCAGATGTGGCCTCACCAGGGCTGAGTAGAGGGGCAGGATCACCTCCCCTGACTTGCTGGCAATGCCCTTCCTAATGCAGCCCAGGTCACCGCTGGCCTTCTTAGCCACAAGGACACTACTGGCTCATGGGCAGCTTGTTGTCCACCAGGACCCCCATGTCCTTCTCCTCAGAGATGCTTTCCAACCAGTCAGCCCCCAGTCTGTACTGGTGAGGTACTACACTGTGTAGTATGTACCATCATGGTGGTGAAAACATAAAAATATTTAACATAGAAAATATTTGTTATCTCATTATTACATGTACCTTGTCAGAGATTAGGTCTCCAGTTAATTGATTCTGAACTTTTTGTTTCACTGAATTGGATCCTGCTGGCTGTGTAAAATACTCCCTGACAAACAAAATGAAACCATAATTCAACAACAACTTAGCACTGTAAAAGGAAAATCTGTATGTTTATAGACTAATGAAATACTAATTGAGTTCCCAGTCCTGTGAAGAATTATGTAGTCAATTCCACAGATATGAACTGAGACCAATGAATTGCTACAGATCCTAAGAGTTAAGAAGTTTTTCACTACCAAGGCAATAGCTTTTTCTTTAGAATTTGTCATTCCTAACATATTTGTTTTTCAGCCATGAAACCTAGAGGAATGTATTAGTCTAAGTGATTTACTCTTGATGTAAGGGAACATGAGAAACTGTACTTGGTCAGGTCAATAGCCTATCTAATCCACTAATACATGTTCAAGAGCAGCAAAACAACATGCTGTTTAAGGAGAGTGTGCAATCTTGGTCATGGTATTTTGTACTCTCCACCCAAATCCATATTTACCCTATTTAGGGTACATACCTACAAAGCCCTTTTGGTGTTGCTTTAGGGGCTGTTGTTTCTGGGTTTGTCTAACCTCCTTTTGAACCTGCTGATTCTGTTTGCCTCCACAGTCCTCTGTGGCAGCAAGGTCCAGAATTTGTTCACTGCAAAAGGATGCACATTCTTAATCAGTTGTAAACTGATCGCCTACTATTTCTATTGAATCCTCTCTATTTCTGGTAAGGTAAATCTGGTGAAAAATAGTTCTGTGCTTATCTTGGCCACTGTCTTCAATATTTTGTAAATCTTGATTTAATCCCCTTCCACCTTCTCCCCTCTTATTTGAAGAGCTCCCACCTTTTTAGTCTCTTCCTGTAAAGCAGCTGTTCCACACTGTGCTCATGTGAGAAGTGCTTCTCTGTATTGCTGGGTTAAATTATCAAAGACTAATTGTGGCAAAAACAAAGACCCAACAAGGATCAGAGGAGCAGTAACAGGCAAAGGAAACCCAGCAAGCTGATCAATGAAAATAAAGCCAAATTGCCTACTGCCAAGACCATCCAAGGGCAATGACCAGATCATTGTCACTGGGGTGAAACACACCAGGGTCATCAAGGGAAGAAACTGTTTCCCCTGAATGTAATATCAACTGAAGAGATCCTTATTTCTAAAGAGATGTGGGACTTGATATAGTATGAAAGAGAAACAGAATTGTCTGAAAATTATTCTTGACTATTTTAGGGTGTCTCAGTTTGAGCCAAGACATAGAGGGATTGTAAGGATGGGCTTACTTGTGGGAGGTGTAGGGAGGGATCAAAGGTGGAAAAAGGGAGGTATCAAGGAGGATAAGGTTGTAATAGAATGTGAAAATAGAGCAAAGGGAGCATTAAATTATAATAAATTATACCCCCTTCCATCTCCCAAACTTTCTGTAGGCTCACAGTTTCCCCCTCCTTCATTCACTCACCCTCACCTCATTCTAGTTGCTAAGTGTATCTCATTCCTACTGACCCTGTGTACTTAATTTTCGCTTCCTTACCATTGGTGTTCCCCACCACCAATTTTCCTTTATTTTTTTAGTACCTTGGTGTCAGAAAGGTGTAAGAACTCAATTATGTGGAAGAGTTTCCAGGGGTGTTGTGCTGGTTTTGACACTAGCAGGGAACTACACTCCAAATACACCATTCCCTTTCCCCTGCCACTTTTGGTAAGGGAGGGACAATAAAGCACAGAATATGGACTGAAATAGCAATTTTACTAAAAGAGCAAAGCAATGGAATACAAAAAGCACAATAGCAACACAGTTGTTACTAATAGCAAAAAGTATGCAGAAGAGAAGATGTTTTACCCACAAAAGGGTATTCACCACCAGGAACATCCCAGTGATGATGTTCATGGTATAGAATAAACAGCTGGGCAAGGCCATCAGGCACTAAGTCCCACCCCTTCTCTGTAACCAGGGCAGAGGTGCATAGCAATAACTGAGCAAGGATGTTAAACAATCTTTGTAAGATTGCATGGCTCAGCTGCTGTGTTGTGTTATGGAGTGCTTCAGGCCAGGCTGATAATAAAAAATGGTAACAAATTTTATTGCTGCTCCCTTGATAAGGCTGCCTTGATGGAAGGTACATGGCAAGATAGAGTCCATCCCAAACACTGGAGGAGGTGAACAAGTTGTTGGTAATGGCATCAAAGACAGTGAAGATATTAAGTATTTCTGTGATTGTAGGGGACAAATCTTGCCCTGAATAGCTACGTAAAAGTCCCATTGGTTTCACTGGGAATTTTGCCTCTGCAAAAGGTGACAATTTAATATTTGAATAGTGATATCATCACAATGAAAAAACTAAAGTTCTTAGGATTTTTCTGAGTATGGTGTAATGTACCATCTAAATCTGGCTTCAGTTGGTTCCTTATTTTGCGTAAGTAATGTTTAGGAATAGTTTAGTTTCATTGTGTCTTACATAAGAGTTTTCCTTTGTTTAGCACATGATGTACACTTTACCAGGAAAGAAAGCAGCAACGTCTGCTGTTATTTGAAAAAACCTCAGTTTATATATAGATCATTATGAAAAGTGGAGCAATATCTAAGACTTGTTCCCCAAACTTCAGAAATGGTATGCCAGTGAACCACTTAAAACCTCGCTGGTGTTCATCTGGATCAGTGGACTTTGAACAGACTTCCCCAGAAATGCCTCAAATGGTATTTCAGTGCTAGAGACATGTTTGCAACGTAATAGGTTCTGCAGGTCAAACTCTACACTTACCTTGGCCCTTTGTATTTATTCATTCCATTCCTCAGTTCCATGTGGATAACCAACCCTCCCATCCCCTCTATTTCAAGGATTCACTTCAGTGTTTTCAGATTCTCCCACCAGTCATTCAGCTGTCCTCCATTTTATCCATCTCCCTTACTAAGGATTTCTATTCCCTACTAACTTGATGATGGTCATTGATCTCATTCAGTATCCTCCACCTACTTATTTTTACCCTTCAACATCCATTGGGCTCCTTTACTCTGTCCTCTTATAAGAAAATCTGAGTCCTTGTAATGTCTCCTTTCCTCTTTTTCACAGATTTCCAACTGCCCTGTTCCTTCTGATTTCATGTTGATGCCTCTTTGCATAGCTTCATAGTCCCAGAATACCCTTTGGTCTGTCATTAATTGTCAAGGAATAAATAATTAATATGTCCATATCCATGTGAATGTACAAAGTCTATTGCAAGTTAGAAGAGGGAGAGCCTTATTTTAATTATTTTAATTATGGGCGGCGTCTAACAATTGTTAGATTTCTAAGCTAAAGTTGCAGAGATACTTGAGGAGCTCTAAAAGTGGCTTGGTTTTTTTCCAATTCCAGTTTCTTGTTGATTTTCTTAAGGATTTCCTGTTAGATACTTAGAATATTTTTGAATGAATGAGATGCACTGTTCAGAAGTTACTCTGGTACATGCACAGGTACAGGCAAGAGAGAAGTGCCATTCAATTCTACATGCGTCACAGGACTTAAAAAATAAAGTAGAGAAATAATTAGAGGTGGGTTATATGGCCATTCCTTTAAGTCCAGCAATAAGATACTTCTCAGTGTTCCAAGTAATGGAGATATCCATGTGGAACATTTTTTTTCAGTAGGGTACATTCAACAATAAATTGTAAGCAGGTATATAAAGACTGCACATGACTGCAAATTACAAATTTGACCATCCAGTTCAAAAATCCCCACATTTGCCTTGCTTCTTTTTTCAATAGTGAGCTCCAAAAGATGAAATTTAAGGACCAAATATTCTATCAGTAGCAAAGGTAACATTCTGCAAGTCCCACAGAGACTATACATCTTTAACCAAGACAAAGACATAGCATATTTATCTCAGCAATATACTTTCATGCTATGAAGATGAAATATACATAAAAAGAAACAAATAATTACAAAACAACTTAATCTTCTGTTGTATCATCTTTACTGAAAGTAGCTGTGGTCTTTTTTATGTTTGTAGAGTTTGGTGCATGGATTGGTTTTATGTATTTTTAGCTGAAAATCTCTGAAAACTTATTATGCCTACTTAATAAATTAGCCTCACTACACCCATTCAAATGTTAAATTCAATCTAGAGAAAAGTTCAAAAAACAATGCAAAAATTGAACCCTGATCCAACTGAATTCAATGATACTTGTTTTAATAAAAGAAATAATAAGAAGTAATTTTGCCATCAGCAATGGAATATGCTTATGGGATCAAGAAACCCTGGCATTACTGAAAAAACATCAGTGGCAATGATCAGCCATTGCCAGACACTTACAGCAACTACAGCAGATTACATTCTTCAGGGGTGGATTCAGTATGTTTTCAAAAATTGGTCTTTTTGTTTTGTTTTTTTAATTACTGCTTTCATGTCATTTAAAGAAAATCAGTTTAAAAGAAATTAGTTTGAATTTCAAAAATGTTTAGCATAACATTTTGTGTTGTTAAGAGACAGTACTAGAAACTATGAACGTAGGAGAAAAGAGATGTGAGATCATCATCTCTGCAAATGAAACCACACAGCCCACAGTCACGTAGCGGTCAGTCAGTTTTATGTGGGTTTTGATTACAATTTCTAGAACACATTTTTGCCCACTGATTCATGGCAAGAACATGACAAAGAAGTGAAGCAAGGGAATACTCTTCCTACTGAAATAGGATGAAATAATATAAGTTTTAACTTTTAGGAGCACTTGGAACCTTGCATTTAGGGCTGGTTTAAGTTAAACTGCGTGTTTGCACCATTCCTCTTCCTGTCCTTCCTGCTGACATATGTGCATGGCTGTCAGGTGAATCAGACCCTTGAGTGGATCTGGCTGAATCATTTTTTTCTCTGCATTACTTTTCAACTGGATCCAATGCCCTACTCTGATGAACTTCACATCTTTAAAGACTTGCAGAACTGAGAGAACAAAGAAGAGTGGTCAAAGGGAGGGACTGCTTACCGTAAATGCTGTTGTCAACAGGAATCTGTATTACACAATAGCCAACACAGCCCTGGCTCGAGCTTCCTGAGCAATGATTGTTGCTATCACTTCTTGGGAACAGTATTCTGGATATGACTTCTCCAAATGAATTTGGCATAAAATTGCTCAGATTCCTTTAGCAAACTATATGTCCAGAGTTTCAATTCGGTGTCTCTCAAATACATTGGAGACATGTAACAACAGAAAAAAGTGCTTTGCAGGCCCTGTAGAGGCATTTTAAAGCCACTGCCACTAGAATGATGGATTCTTAAACAAAAGTATGCCCATACATGCCTTTCCTCAATGCCCTTGCTGTTCTTGAACTTTTCTTGGTCTTTGATCAGTATTTCCAAGGATCTTGGGTCTCTCTCCAAAGCCTTCTCTTCCTTCTCACAAAATCTCCTCTGAATGCTAGAATATACAGGCAGTCAGTTAAAGGTTTTGTCAGGAAAAATGTAATTTCATTATAGTATGAAAATGCCCATTATGCTTTTCACATTTTTGTTTTCTTTTCTTTGGAGGCTCTAGGCTCTTCACCAGCATGGTTTCCCTTGACTGTTCATATCAGCAGCTCCCCTAGAGTCTACTGTGCCTTTTTACCCTTTTACCCTGGATGTATATGACACAATGGCTATGATACAGCATACATTGAAGCATTTAATAATGCAGTTTTATAAAACTAATTAGTGTTACACAAATAAGTGCCTAAAATGTGCACACACATTCAATTAATGATTTATAACAGTATATACGACTATTAATACACCAATTTTGAAATAGGTACATAAACATAAATTAAAAGGTACATATGAACTTAGTTTCATCAGTATTGACTAAATCATGTCTGCTACAAATGGAGAAATTAAATACTGTCAGTGGCATTTTCTTCTTAACCCTATATAGACCTTACATGACCCTCCTCCCTCATTGTTGTATCTGAATGCTTTAAAAGCAAATCATAGAATCTTTACATTGAGTCCAGCCATAAATCTAACACTGCCAAGCCCACCACTAAAACATGTCCTAAGCACCACATCTACATGTCTGATAAATACCTCTAGGGCTAGTGAGTCAAGCACTTCCCCGGGCAGCCTGCAGACTGGGAAGTGAGTTACTAAGATGTAGTTTACTAAAGACATACAAAGCAGGGAAGAGACTCAAAGTCTCAAATTCTGGCTATAAGCATGCAGTGGTAGCTTCTAGAGAAATGGCTAGATGTGACACAGAAAACGGGGCTCCTACTTGAAACAGTAGGGAAAAACATGCTTGAATGTTTGGATGTCATATGTGATTTTTGGAACAGCTTTTGTCAACTGTATGCAAATTTCATGTCAAAGAAGACACTTCTGGATTTGCCTCTGGGCAATGCTAGAAAGAAAAGTCTGAAGTGTGCTTAATGTCCCCAGCTGAATGATGAGCATAAAAGGTCAGTTTGGATAGTACGTGATGATCTTGAAATTGGTTTGCCCCTGTAATTTATGTTATCAATTCAATCCATATTAACTGGTTGAAATGAAGGAAGTTATGCTATTTTGCACTACCTTCTGTAACAAGTGCATATATTTTATGACTTATAAAAGATTTATTTCATTCATGGAAATATAAATGCAAATGCACTGAGAACCATACTTTTCCTGCTCTGTTAGAAATTTCTTAGATTAACACTGCAGTCCAGCTTCCTGTATGGTAGGGCTTTGGCCTCTGCCATGCATTACTGGTTTGATACATAATGCCACAGATTTCAATCTATATTATACAGGCCACCCTGTCCCCAGTTACTTTCACAGTGCTACATTATGTGCAAATTTTAAAAAGGCCAACTTTTAAGTTGCAATAATTGGTAACAACCAGGAAAATACAAAATGTAATATCCTTGTAGCTATTTAATTTGTCTGTTATTTATGCTCAGTGTAAAAGTCCAGAAAGGGACAACAGATTCATTAGCACCATGTATTACATATTTCTTTCAGGCATATGTTGTATTCCTGTTTATTTTAATACCAGAGGCATTACCAATTACAGTTCTCATTCAGAGGATTTCAGCAATAGATGGCATCAACAGTCCATGTCCTAATCAACTCCTGCAGGCAGACTGGCAGAAATGTTCCTGATGTTGGGTGAAAATATTTACTCCTGAATAACATATTTCAAAACAGCTACTAACAAATGAATTACTCATTTAAAACTTGCAGCCAGACCTATGCAATGTAAGGAAAGTAGGATTTAATGAACTTATAAGGTTATTAGGAAAATTTCTGTAAAAGTAAATGCATTTGGAAACCATTTAACATGAGAATCTCACCAACTCAATGGCAAGATTCAAATGTCTATTTTTAATGTTTTTCTTCCAGTCACACGATTGTGCTGGCCCCAGAGTAAACAAAAAAACACATTTACCTGATGGAGTTATCCCACTGGAATAATTTGTGCAAATAAAGTTTAGCACATGTCAAGGGCTGCAGGCTTAGTTCAAAAGCATGGAAAATTTCCAGCATCAGAAACAAAAGAACGTGTTCATGGAACAAAAAATGGGAAATGTTTTATCGTTTCAAGTAAACAGAGACACACCTAGTCCTGGATAAGATGGAGATCTGAATCTAAAACTCTTTTTTTTAGACCATGCCCAAGACCCAGGAGATATTTACCTTGTAAAGATCCCTGTAATTCTACTTGCCCAGTTGTGTATATTCAAGACCTGGCAGAAATACACAGTTTTTGTCTGGCTCATATGCCAAGGTCCCCACTCTGCAGAGTGAAACACAAGCTGCAGGTGCTAAGAGGCAATGGCATAATAAATACTCTAGTTTTTGTCCCATTATAAGTCTGAGATTTAATTAAGGTACACACATGGCTGTGCGAAGCGGAAAGCATTCCTGAGCTCTGTGGTGTAATCATTTTTTTACTTTCTGGGGTCATCTAGAGAAATTATTTATGATTGCTTTTGCATACAAAAGAACTGGTATTGAGACAATGAAACATTTGGATTTTAAAAGCAGTGAGGCAGAAGAAAGAAATTATCAAATACCAAAACACTGAATAGATTAAACTGTAAAATAAATGTTTTCGTTTTCTGTCTTTGAAAACGACAAAATTGCATCAAGTATCTTATACTCCTGAAGTCAAAAAGAAAAGTGAGAAAGAAACATCTATAGCAAATATGAAAACAGCTCATGAGTGAAAATTTCATGGCCTTGAGCATATTTACATACATAGACAGTAAATGTCCATATTTGATCTACAGTCTGGAAGTTACACTGGTTTGATTGGCTTGTGTGTTAGCTTCCCAACCACTTCTGATCTTTCTTATCCTCTTCCTAAAACATGGGAGGAGCAGTATGCACTTACAAAGCAGAACTACAATAGGAAGAAAAACTGCAACCATAAATGAAGGTGGCGTATACCAGATGAATTGGTTAGCATCAACCCACTTATTCCAAGCAAACACCAGTGCATGAACAGTGCATAGCAGCAGGGATACATATCCCATCTTGCTCTGAAAAGAGAAAGAAAATAGCAAGCTATTTATTTTTCTGAACTTGGCAAAACAAGTACTCTGTTAAGCAAATATGGAAATCTGGACAGGCCTTGACCAACACGCTCGAGTCAAAGGAAAGAGACCATTGGCTTTAAACTAATAGGTAAGACCTAGAAGTCAAGACTCCAACTGTACCCCTTTATGCCACTGTAAAACAAAATGGATGAGGCACATTTTTCAAGTATTGCTATGATACTTAGCTAAAATACAGAAGAGATTGCAGGTTATTCCTGAAACATGCTCAGTCCTGAATATCTCAATTTACAGATGCCATCTGTATACTGAATTACTTTAATTCTGTGATATATCATTAGGTATGCAAAAACAGATATAGTAAGGGATTAATTGATTACTTGCAAAGAAAAATGTTAAGCTAAATTAAAATCACAAACGCTAGTAAGTCTAGTACTATGGTAAAAGCGCTGCACAACTACAAGAAACTCTAGTCTTTCATTTCCCTTACAGTGATAAACTTGGCTTAGCTTGTTCACAAAATTCAAGAGTAAAGAAAATTTACTAGTAATTTTGAGTTTCTTGTCACTTAATCTTGTACTCATCAGTGAAGTCAAAGACTGCCTTTCCAGCTGCTGAATGTATGGAACCTGATTTTTGCGTAATAAGGTTATTTGTTTATAAAGTAAGTCCAACACAGAAGTATTACTCTTCTGGGTTTCTTCACCATAGTCTTTCAGTGCCAAAAGCAGTCATGCATTTGGAGGCTTCCTCCTGACTTGTCCATATTCTCTGTACACTTATCTTACAAATGATGGACTTCATACCATGTGCAGAATATCAAATCACTATTTTCAAATGCTAGGTACTTAGTAGGTTATTGAATTTTCAGGTTTTGGTGTTTGAGGGCCTGATCCAACACTTGCTTAAGTCTAGTGTGACCATACTGATGTCAGCAGAATCAGCCCTGATTTTTACTGCATATGATATAAAAGAATTGAAAGCAAACCAGATGCTTGGGTGAAGGAAACAAGCACATCTGTAGCAAACTCAAGACTGGCTGGATTTGATTATGCATCTGTTCTAAGATGTCTCTTTCAGAATATACTGTGTCATATAGGAACAACATTGACTGGTTCAATGCCAGCTACTCCAAATTCAGCAGGACATGGGGCATTCTGGAGAGGTAAGATGCCTGGAAGATGACTGAAATGTCTTCAGCACCAGAGCTAAGAAAGGGTCTCAAAGGGACAACTGTTGCTGGTCACAGAGTCAGGAGCAGAAAAAAATAAGTGGTATGGGGTTGTCTTTTCTTCCCATTTTATACACTGAACACAATAGCCTGTTCTGACAAAAGAGCAATGAAAAGAACGTTTCTCACAAACCAATTAACAAAGAGTACGGAACAAACTTTTTGACTGGTTTCACTAACTTTGTCTTTGATATTTCTAACTCCTAATGGTCTTAGCTGATCACACACAGTTCTACAAATAGAACTAATGACGTGCAGTCATGACAATCATGCACACCTGAATGTAGTGGAACTCTCTCCAGGTCAAAGAGTGACTGACAGATGGAATGGACGTTATTGCTAACAGGGCCAGCAAAGCAAGTCCCAGAATTCCTAGAGATACATAAATCTCCATTCTCCAAACATCATGTTCAATCCAGGCATTTTCTTTTTTTTGTTTGACCTGCCAAAAGGACACCATATTAAAAATTACGGACTGGCACACTTGGCTGTTTGTGTTGAATATAATTTCACTATTTTCACCATACTATTAATGAAATAAGCAAAAAAACCCCAGTATTTTGCTTTGTTTGAATGTCTTTGAATGTAACCGCTATTTACTTCTGATGACAAAATCTTCACTAGTATCTGCAGAGCAAAGGCAAGCTTTTAGAGAGAATTTAGACTTCATCAGTGTCTTGGCCCCGGAGATCCTGATTCTGAGAGCTCTTAACCTGCCTTCCCAGCAAGGATAAATCTTGGTTTTGACAAGAAAAAAACCCACCTATAGCTAAATACTGTATCAGGGAGATTATATCAACAAGAAATATACTAACAGCACTACTTCAGGGAAGTAATTCAGCAGGCCTTCTTAATAAAAGTATCCTGCCAGGGTAGTTGTAAAGCTCTGGTTTTTTAAAAAAACACAACTTGGTACATTTGTGATTTTAATAAACTGATGTCAAAGCTTCTCCTATTTACAACTACTTGCGACAGCACTTTGATCCTGCTAGTGATCACCATGGCATAATATGCCCCAAATATGATAATTTCTGCATCTTGAAGACTGGAATCTCAAGGAAAATTCTAGTAATCTGTTCAAGTCAGATTACCAGTAAGGCTGATTCCAGAGTTTTCAACAAGTAGTTTGACTGTTTACAGAAATCTTAAGAAGCTACTGACATCATCATATTGTGCTTTTAATAAAACTCTAGATTAAACTTTTGGAGTAATAAAAACATACATTTGCAGTCTATACCTATATTGAAATATTCTTAATACTTCATTACTTATGGCACCCGAAGTAATTGGTGAGCATTAGGAACTCTCTAGTCAGAGAGGACACTGGAAAGCTTTGCAAGCCAATTTTTGACCATGAGTCAGAAGCATCACTGAAGTTCTATCTTTAAACAAGGTAATGTGTATCCGTCCAAATGAGAGCCATCAGTATTCACAAATTTAATTTGTGCAAATACAGATTACTGTGATTTAGCTCAGCCCTTCTTCACTGCTGGCTAATTGACTTTGCAAAGGTGTCTAAAAATGTTGTGTGCAGTACTCAGTTTTTGTTTATAGATTTCACTTGTCCACAGAAGATTAATCTACACTAAACTAACTGTGTACCAAAGACTTAAGTGTTCCTCTGAGATACAATTTTGTGCATTTTACAGACGGAAAAAAATCCCAAATGAAGAAAATGACTTATTTAACATACACTGGCACAGCTGTGATGATTCTGTGATGACTGTCTATTACATGCTTTGGCAACTAGGTCCTACTCAATCCCTTAGCAGTGTTCTCTGTGAATGTACAAAAATCAAACAAAAGCAATAAAAATGGCTTTCCCCCATCCAGATTTGCTTGAATGACCAAAACAAGGATTTTCTGAATACAGAGGATTGGTATTTGTGTGCCCATCATACCTGCTGGAATGCCCAGTTCAGCAGCTTGTATCTGTACGATCTTCTCATTGGATAGCACAGGCTATAGCAGGCGTGCAATGTAGCGAAGAAGAAACTGAGAAGTCCAAACTGTTTCCTTGATAACATCCATTTATCCAGCCACTGGGGAAACCTTTTATACTTGGTGCCAAAGTACAGCTGGAAACCAGCAGCTAATATTCCTGGTAAATATACTAGTGCTAAAAGGGTAATTGAAGTCACTGGTAAAACTTTGTTTATGACAAGGATTGGAATTTTATAGAAAACATTTTCCTTTCTGGTTATAAAAGGATATATGACATCTCTCATGGAAGTGTAAATAAACGTTAATAATGAGATCACAGATGCTATCTTCATTGGCAAGTGCCACTTAGGGAACAGATCCTGCTTGCAGTGCTGTTCTGAAGAGTGCTCAAACTCACCAAAATGGTGTGCTTGATGTAAATCAAAAAGTGCAGCTGCTTCTGATGGATTGGTGACCTGCATATCCACATTCTGGAAAGGACAGAAAGGAAATACAAAGTGAGTTCAAGAGAAGATTAAAAACTTCAGTAATGACAGTATTTGCCATCATGACTTTTACAACTTACTGCTGTGGAACCATATACAAAATATATGCACTATGAAAGACAAGTTAACTTGAAAACATAACATTTCAAACAGCATAGTCAGCACTTGAGCAAGGCACTTGTGGCATAGATTTCCCATTCTTCATTATCTGCAGTGATTTTAAAATAGATTTCAATTCCAGGAAGATAACTACATTGCAAGGAAGGAAAAATTACATTATGTGAAGCATCATTTCAACTTCTTATTATATGTTATAGATTTCAAATGTCAAATTTCAGCTATAGACTTAATGATGTAGCCCAAATACCATGCACAAGAAAGGATTAAAGGATTTTTTTTCTGGCCCTTTTTTAGTGTGATGTGGAAAACTTCCTGAGTGCAATGTTGCTATCATGGAGATTCCTCCAAAGAAAAATTTTATATTCCTGTGTAAAAATTCCAAATTATTTCTATTGAGTTTTGCTCATCTGGCAAGATACAATTAGCAGCTACCCTCATGTAGTTTTTAGCTGCCCCAAACTTTATTTTTTATCATGGACTGTGATTAAGTTGACTGAGATGTTCTTTATATTTTTATCTCTTCATGTCAATGTTGTGACAACACTTCAGAAATATTCATGATATACCAGTGTGATGGTAACATTGTCTCTGGACAAAACTGAATCAAAGATTGCAATATTCTATGTGACATATGAGCTGCTTTTTTACAGAAACATTACCAAGTAAAGATTTCCTGTATTTCTTCTTGGCATGATGTTCTGACCTGCATTCTGATCAATGGCACGATTACCACCTTCCCTCTTCTCCATTGTGGAAACTCCCTGCAAAACAAACACAGGATGTAAACCAGGTTTTGAAATGCCATACTGGAACTTTGAGGCCTATTTTCCCTTAAATTGTTTTCTTCCTTATCCTCCACACATTTGCAGGAGAAGGTACAGCCCACTAGGGAAAGGAAAATCTGTCCTCTGAGAACACAAAACCCCAGCTTATTTTCTGGGTAAAGCAGAGAATAAGAGAGAACATAAATCAACAGAACAAAATTACTAATGAAAAATAGTATTTAAGGCTAATAGCTTTGTCACCAGTGGAATTAATGCATTAATTCAAGTTTTTAAATGACAACAAATTAATTTGAAACATCTTACAGAAATAACATGTAAAATGCTATGAAAATGGATTTTAAGTTCATGAGACTTGCTGATCCAAGAAGCCCATGGAAACGTGTTGTTACTAATGTAGTATTTTCAGGGTTTAGGATTGGTCTACCTGACAGTCACTCTAGGCCTTTAAAGGTGTATTCTCCCTTCAAGAATGTCAAGAAACTGGAGCTTCACTCATGCTGTTCCCAGGTATTTTGGCAATACTCATCACCACAAGTACCAGCATAAATGGTAGGGATGACAAAAAATCAGATGCCAGAAAAAAAAAAAGGAAGGGAATTGATAATTGATAAACTGAAAGAGGTATTTCTGAAAATCCTAGGATAACAGGAAAGACATTATGTTGAAGAATGTAAGATAACTACAGGGCGTGCAAGGACCTTGCAACAAGGACTTCCCAGGTGTGTGTCACACTGTTGCACACTCCAGGAGAAGAGGCACTGGCACCACCCCACTGGAAGCTCAGAGTGCCACACCACAAGGTGACTTTGTGGCAACCTTTAAGAAAATTACTAGGCGGCTCTTCCATGTGCTTTTCTACTGAACAGCTGAATTACTAGATCTTAAACTGTTTTTCTAACTACTGATTCTTTTATATCCATAAATCTTTTGGGAAATTATATGGAGAAATCAGACTGCAATGGTTTCACATTCGCCTATTCGCCTGCTCACACCAGGCGATAGTGTAGTGGTCTGACACCAGTGTACTTACTCAGTTCTATGGTGGAGATAAGGATTCAATGAGAAATGCAAAGCACGCCTAAAACCTTTCAAAGTAAAAAGATAGTTTATTAACAAACCTAAAACAGAAAAAAACTTAAAAGAAAAATAATAAAAATCAAAATAAACCTCCAGATGTTTCTTTCTCCCCCACCTCATTTGTCTTTCCTTACCAACAACTCTTTTTCCATCAACAACACAAAGAAACAAAACTTAGAGAACTTTGGTCAGTTTACCACCTTTAAAATAGACTTTCATCAGTCTAGCTGGGAAGAAGTCTCTTCTACTTTGCCATGGAGACCTTCCCACAAGAAACAGTTCTTTCGTGGGTTCCATTTCACAGCGAATCAGCTGCCCGGGTATCTCTTCACTGCGAGAGCCCCTTTCCTCGACATACAGTTGTTCCTGCAACTGCCTATGAGGACTCAATCTCTGTAGCATAGGGTAGTATTTTAAGGATGAGCTGTTCTGGTAGAAAAACCAAAGGTCTTCTCTCTCTGGAAACAAGGATTCTCCCATCTGTGGAGCAAGGGTTCCTCTACTGTTACACTGAGGTAAGGGTCTTCTTCCCCTATTATCATCCCTGGGGTAAGGGCTTCTCCCTGAATTATTACCCCGAGGTAAGGGTTTCCGGCCTCAATTATTACCCCAAGGCAAGGGTTTCTTTTCTCTGTAGAAAACCAGCAAGGGTTTCTTCTCTGTGGAAAACCAGCATGAGTACCTTTGCTTAGTCTGTAGTTAGAACAGGTGCATTCCCCCTATGGGTACAATATGAGTTAGAAGGAAATGGTTCAGTCTATTACCATGGCTTATAGAAGATTTCGAGCTTAAAGCATCTCTGCTTTCCTCTTTCTTAAGACTTTCAGTCCCTTTTCACTGACCTAGGTGCCTCTGTTGCCTTGTTCTGTTACCCTACTTTTCTGAGTCCATGTTGTGCACTTTGAAGTTAAATCTAAGTCTCTTTAGTGCACTCTCTTCCTGGTTCTGTTGTTGGTCACATGACCCTGTTGAACAGCGGCCGGAGCTGAGGTGGGGAAATGGAGAAGCCAGGGACAGCTGCATCATTCAGCAATCAAGATCTCTGCTGGTCAGCAGCTGTGTTGTTGTTGCACTCCCATCCCCTGGAAGGGGGGGTGGGAAGAAGACACGGTAGCATATTCAGTTCACTGCAGGTGTTTGCCTCTCTTCCCCTTGTGCCAGTGGCTGCGAGTGAAACTCAGATTCGGCCCCTTGGGCAGAGAAGCCCCCATCCGAGAGCTTGGCCGGGCCCAGAAGAGCCAGGGCCAGCCCCGTGAAGCTGCAGTGCGGGGAGCGGGGGGCAGTGGCAGCAGCGGCAGAAGCTGCGATAGAAGCGGCCACAGTGGCGGGGCCATGCGGGTGGCAACGGGGGCTGCGTGCAGGGGCCACGCAGAGCGGCAGCGGGAGAGCCGGCGGCGGGAAGCCACGGGCTCATGGCTCTCTCAGCCCCCCTTCCCGATGGGGTGGGGGAGGGGGCAGGCCCAGGCCAGCGGGCCCCCAGGGCCGAGGCCCAGGGGCGGCCGGCCAAGCCGCACGGAGATGGTACCTGTTCCATAGGCAGAAGCCAAAGAGAAAGAATTCTGGGCTTAACTTTCTTAAGATGTACCCTGCAGAGGTGGCCTTATTATTCAAGTGGAAAAATAAAGCGTCTATCTTGAAATTAGCCAGCTTACTGGTCTCTAAAGTGCACGAAGCTGCACTTCCCAGGAGTTTGTAAAAGTTTCTTCCAGGTGACTTTTTTCAAACCACAACACTGACTTTGACAAATTTCCTTCTTTTACTGTGTCTGCTTCCTTCAGTGGATGAGTCTTACAATGTTTTACTGTCTGCTATGAGGGTTTGCTCTCTGCCAGGCCATCAGGCACCTGAAGCTGAAGTATTCTTTTTTGAAGTGTTCTTTTCCTTAGTGTTTCTCTTTGGATTTTTCCCTCCTGGTAGTCAGTTCTCAGTTTGAGCATAACCTTTCAGACAAGTGTTGCAGAAGAGGGTCAACAATAGTTCTGTCTGAAGGTCAGGCTGTTAACCCTTTCCTACACCAGATAAAGGTGTAGGAAAAGGTTATCCTTTTTATATCCTGCACCCAAGAATGCATAGACTCATGAAGGCACATTTCTGTTTTTTCCCCCTATTCCTAGGGCCAGTCCTGGTGATTTTATCAAAAGTTTTGGGGTGTCACATATCTTCACAAGCCTCAGATTTTAGAATTTCTATTTCTACATGTTTCATTATACATAATTTCTAGCTGTTACAATTCAAAGAATAGTTTACACATAGAACTTAGTATGGTGAACTTACCTGGAAAAAACCTAATAACAAATACAGTGAACTCCACATCTATTTTTAAGGAACTCGTAATATGAAGGGCAGTCACTGTTTTTGAGGCCTACCTTCTGGCCTACCACTGTCTTAGAGGTCCAAAAGCATAATTTAGTTTGGAAAGCTCTGTATGGAGAAGCCTGATTCACCCAGTTCTCATGCTCCTATCACTCTTCATTCATAAAATTTAGAAACAAAGAGCCCATTATTAGTTTCCAGTTAAAGGTTTATATTGATGAGGCTGTAATAAATGATATCATGATGGGAACAAAAGCAACCCATGAGCTAGAATGCCAGCTACTGATCCTAGAAACTGATTTATTGGTTCTTTTGGGATACAGTGTTTAATACAATGTTAAATACAGCATTAAAGAAAAAGCAGCAGAAAACAAGACAGAAAAAAGAAAGTGTGTGCGAATGAATGCACATGTTCTTCCATGGAACTATGGGTTTCAGCCATGCGACTGCATGCAAGGAAACTCAAGTGTCATAGCATCATATTCAACTTGGCTTCTGATACCAGTTAACATGAAATTATTTCCCAGTAACAAAGCATAGTAATAGCCTTTGAAATCCCTAAAATATGAGCACCTTCAATTCACTACTCAGTGCCTTATAAATTGCCAGAAAGAAGTCATCTAGACTACATGTCTTCCTGGAATATGTCTGAAAAAAAATTAGGAGTCCTGCAAGAGACAGTTAGTCATCTAACTGACAACTGTTATGAAAGAAAGCAGTTATATTAATGTCCATCCTCAGTGCACACCCCTTCTGCTCTGGGAGGCAGCTGTCAACAAGGGTGGAGTGCGTCCCTCTGCAGAAAGCAAAGTTTCCAGCGTTGTGAGTACGATACTGAATTTTGTACCGAGACAGCACGCTTATTATAAGGCTGAACCATCAGGGATCCACACTGTGCAGGCATTATCCCGGGAAAACATCATCCCAAGTAATTGAGAGATTTTCCTGAGTAAGGGGTTTCAGGGCTGGCTCCACGAAGAAAGAAAAATGGGTAAAATAAACAGGCTATGATAATAACGAGAAGATGATGAAAGAGGCGCGGGATAGTGCCTGCACCTCTCTCTCGGCGCTATCGGAAAATTACAGCATGAAAGTGCTGGGCATGAGTGTCTCGTTTTCCAAGCGCCCGCTGCATCGTGCAGGACGCTGTAAGTACTGGGCACACAAGCCCAAACTTTCCCCGCTTTTAAAATATTCTGCTGAGCTCGGTGGAAAACCGAATGAAAGCCCAGAGGGTGGGAGCCGGAGAGCGTCTCTCGGCATTCCTCCTAAAACAGAACGAGCCCGGGGCACTCCCCTCAAGGAGCCCGAGCCCGAGCCCGCCGGAGGTTCCCAGCCCGGCCCGGCCGCGTGGCGGGCGGGGCCCGAGTCGGAACCCGCCGCAGCCCGGCCGGGCGAGCGCTCATGGACACCTTCCCGGCGGCTCCGGGCACGGCCAGCCCCTGTCCACCCCCGGGCTCACTCACCTCGGCCCGGCAGCCCGGCCTCTCCTTCCCGCCGCAGGTTCCGCCGCGGGGGGCGGCAGCAGTGGCGGCCCCGGCTCGGCTCCGTCCGCGGGGGCAGCTCCCGGCAGCGCGGCTCGGAGGGGAAGGCGGCCTCGGGTCAGCAGCGGAGCGCCTGCCGGACTCTGAGGAGATGAGGGGCGGGGGGGGGCCGGGCGCAGCCTCCACCTCCCCTCCCGGCCCCGCCTTCCGCGCCCATCCCGCTCCCCTCCGCCCGGCGGGTGCCAGCCGCAGTGCCGTGCCCCGTCCCAAGCAGCGGAGGGCGGCGGGGCGGCGCGCCCTCGGGGACTCCTCTCCGACACCGGCCGGCCCAAAGAGCGCCCGGCCATGGGTCTGCTGGGCTCTCGGCCGGACAAAGGGCGCATTCACCTGCTGCCTCCCCGCCCCGCTGCAGGGAGGAGGAGGAGGTGGAGGCGCCGAGGTGCGCTTCCTCCCCCCCGGCACCCCTCGCCTCCGCCAGCCGGACTTCTGCCGGCAGACCCGCCGCCTGTGACGGGGTGCACTGTGGAGTCCCAGCACGCTCCGGGCCCGCCGGTGGCCCGCGGCCCTTCGGATCCCGGGAACCCTTCTGCTCTCCTTTCAGTCCGTTCTCTCTTTCCTGCCCGTTCCTCCAAACGTGTCGCTCTCCTAGCCTGACAAAATGCCCTATTAATCCCTGCTTCTCATACGAGCAGTCCTCACTTTAATTTTTTTTTTTTCCCGCAAATACCACGATCTTGTGTTTGTTTGTTTGTTTTTTAACCTGTGCTGGCGATTTTGAAAAGGCATCTATCTCCTGAAGTTTTAGTCACACAGTAGTGTGAATTATCATTATCTTGTGAAATCTTTGTTTTAGTGCATATTTTGACATCTCGTGACTTACTGACGTTGTAGAACACACGGCCAGTTCGTCTCAGGAATGTATTCATGCAGAGCTCATTGTATTGTCCTCAGGATGTCTTCACAGAAATGATGCCAAGTTCCTTGTGTTTATATCTTGGGAGGGGAGTAGATTTTTTTTTTCTCCTTTTCAGTAGATGTTAAAGGGACGTAGACTCCAGCTGAATGCTACGTCTGGAAGAAAAGAGTAGATTGCCTTAGAAGGACTAGAAGGCAGAATAATTGTATCTCCTGTGTTAAAACTTTATCTTTTAAATTTTTAAAGTTACCTTCATCGACTTGTTTTTCTGTGCCTTGCCACGTGTTTTCCATTAGTTACTTTTTTTTGCAAGGGATGCTAATTTGGATACGCTCTCACTCCGTGCACGTGCCATTTGATTTCCTTCCCTGCTCCCTTTTTTTGCAGGGTCGGGTTGGGATTTTCCCCCGTTCCCATCAGCAGGGTGACGCCTGGCGGTGGGAGCGCAGGAGAGGTGGCTGCCTGTGCCAAGGTGTGTCCAAAACCTCGGCTAAGGAGGCTTTGCAGTCCAAAGGGCTGAAAGCATATTCCGAGTGAACTCCTTGGCAAAGCACTCCTCAGATGCCCTGGTGTAAGCTAGTGTTACGGGAACTGCATTTGTAAAAGATAGCTCAAGATGCTGAGAGATTGCAGCAGCTGGATATCCTGTCTTAAGTATAGAATATACTATCTTAAGGATAGAATATCCTTAAGGTATTCTTAGCCTTTTCATAAAACACACAAGAGCTCACCTTCTGCATACACATTCTCAGAAGATGAGCTGAAAAGCCAGCCAAAGTGTGAACCTGGCTATTAAGTAAGTACCTGGTAAGCTCTTCTGCACAGATGCTTTTAGGTATCTCTGTACAAGCAATCCCCTCTCTGGTCTGCATCCTGAGTACTATTTGGTGCTTGTCTGTGAATAAAAATGGAAAACTGACTTTATGTGGGTGCTGACAAAGTGGGAATAGATTCAAATGCTAGTGAACTCTTTCCTTTCATGCCTACCCTAAGGCATGACTTCCACATCACTCAAAGTACCACTTATATTGGAATGGTTACTGGAAAGCAAACTGCATGACAGTCCTGCAGACCATTACACCCAGATGATACCACTGCATGCTCACAGCTTTGAACTGGTATTTATGAGATGTGCTTTGCAAGAAGTCTGAGGCTGAAGGTAGGAAGCACCAGAGGAATTAGGTGTTGATTCAAAAGGAGATAATTTCTCTTGGCACATGCAGAATGGGCATGATGTCACTGACAAGAATGTAAAGTTGTGCAGGTTTGGCTAGCTCCAGAGGTTTAGAAGAGTGTCAGTATGCTTTAACTCTTGTAGGAGCTGGGAGAGAAAGAATAATATCTCTGCGGTTGCTGAAGTTTGTCAGGGTTTTTTCCAGAGAACAAAAACACTCTGGTGACATTCTCTTAGCCTGTTTGTGTTTCATTCCTTCTATATTCTGATCAAAGTCTGTGTGTTATGTTGACAAAGAACATGAGGGAATGCTTGATTACATTTTCTGAAGGAAAAAAATATTGCATAATTGACAAGACTGCCAGACAATTCTTTAATCTTGATAACAGTTTCATCAGAGTTTTTACATGGACAAGTCTGTGGTCAGGACAATTTGTCTGCTTCTGCAACTGCTCTTTAGACTAGGAGTTCTGAGAACAACTTGCCAAATGGCTGGAAAAGTGGTGCAGTGTTCCAGTAACACACAGACCTACATATAATCATACTAACAGTCTTGCTCTGAACTTGTTGAGTAAGCTAACTGTAACTATTAGTGTCAGCAAGATGACTACAGCATGCCGTTGGGTGACTCAGAAATGATGCTACAGAGGGGAAACTGGTGTGGAAGGATGGAAACCATCCCCTGTAATTTAACCACGTGCAAATGGGCTGGGTTCACCTGGGTTGAAATGCTTAAATGGTGACTGAGTTTCCAGGATGGCACTTGAGGGGTTCACTAGAGGCTTACCAAGCTGGTAAAGGGCTCACAGCTCATGCACCCTGGGGAGAGATATGGGGGAACTGGACTTGTTTTGTCTGGTGAAGAGCAGACTAAGGGATGACATAGTACCAATCCTCCATACTTGAAGGGAAGGTACAAAGGTGAGGAAGCCCAACTCTTGTTGGTAGTGCCAGAGAGTATAAAAACAGTCAGGGACCACAAATGGCAGTTCTAAGGTTCACACTGGGTATTAGGGAAAAATTCTTCGCTGAGAAATTGGTGAAAATTGTGTCTGCTACTTCTTGTCTTTCCTTTGAGCTCCACTGAGAAGAAGGTGGCTCCATATTCTCTACTGTCTTCCTCCCTCAGATATTCATATGTAATGTTAAAAACTTCTATGAGTGACATGGCTCAAGCTGCCTGGCAAGCAGGAACCACGCCAGGAGTGGCCGTCCTCCACAAAGGCACAAAATGACTGGCTCACCCAAAGCAAGGGCTGCAATCAAGCCTTATGGCTAAAGAGCTCAGTGCTGTAAAAGTGCAGACAGAGGCAAAGAATTGCAGGGAGACCTTCTGGGTTCACAATTCCAATAGGTTTATTGGGGCACACAACCTCCTACCTATTGCAGGCAATGAACCACAAGAGGGCAGGGAACACTGGTTACACAAGGTTTTATAGGGGGAGAATTCAAGGGGAGGATAGGGTCATGGGTCCAATCAGCTAACTTCAGGGGTGGAGTTTAGGGCAAACTGCCAACAGTAACACCAATAAGGATAACTGAAGGGGGGGTTACATTTGAATTTACCAATCGGGAACAAAGTAACAGGGACCTTTCCTGAAGGAAAGGAGTGGTCTGAATGAGACTGACAACTTGGGGGCAGCAGTAATCCAACACCAGGGAGGAGAGAACAGGGTGATGGGCAAGGTAACGTTCCAAAGGGGTAGGGGGAGCAGGAATGAACCAAGTAATAGGAAAGTAAGTCCAATATAACTAAGGATGATTAACAATACAGAAAATACACCGCAACATATGACCCTTCTGATCTCCAGGCTCAATGGTTCCAGCTCTCTCAACCTCTCAATTTAGGAGAAGTGCTTCAATCCTTTAATCTTCTTCATGATGACCTGCATGGAAGCAATTTCAGTACATCTGTGTCTTGCTTGTACTGAGGAGTCCAGAACTGAGCACAGCAATGCAGATGAGTCTCAGAGGCGCTGAGGGAGGGGGAAGGAGGACATGCCTTGACCAGCGGGCAGTGCTCTTCCTAATGCAGCTTAGGACTTGATCTAATACTAACAGGGGTCTTTCTTTGAGGGGGGCAATGAACACAAAATTCCACTGCATTAAAGATTTTGCCCATGAAAATACGTGAGATGATACCAGGAAGACTCTTGCTCAGAATCCCCAAACCCAGCAGTCTGTGAAAAGGAACATAAAAATGTAGGTGCTACAAAGAATCATGTATGAATTTGGAAAATTATGAAAGAATTTGAAAATTCATTTTGAAATGCTATCAAATCTAACCTGATACTGAAAATTACAGCCTTAGAAATTGCAGTGTTTACTCCCAAATAAGAGTTGGGAATGGAAGTGTGAGAAATAGAGATGCTAACCCCAACCCCCCCCAGCTGTTATACGTACCTGTCACACTGTTATACTTACCTCTATATTGTTGTACTGTTATATGGTTAAGTGTTGTGTTTGTTGTACTGTTATACTTACCTTTGTATTGTTGTATTATTAAGTGTTAAAACTGCCTCCCCCTTTTTTTGGCCAAGGTGGCACTGGCTGAAGAGGTCCCAGAACCTTCCACCAGGGAGTTTTATTAAACGAAGGCCACGCCGCGAGACTTCTAAGCCAATGAGGAGCTGTAAATGGAAACTGACCAGTTTCCATTTACAGGTGGATTGAAAACCAATCCGAGCCAGCCTGGCCTCTATAAAAGGAGGTACCCGAGCCCATCTCGGGGTCTTCTTCTTCGGCTCCTGCGAGAAGAAGGAAGACCCTGTCCTGGAAGACGCTTCAACAGGACAGTGCTTTTCCTCCTCTGGACGTCCGGACAAGCTCTGGTGGACTGCGCCATCCCCCCCTTTGAGCCACCCATAACAGATTGTCTTGCCCCCTTAGTAAAAGCTGAAGTTCACTCAAGAGCTGGTCACTCGCTCATCATTTCTGACAGAAGTGACAATTGCCCTGTGTTCATGTTGTGAGTAGGAGTTGCAGATGCAGCTGGTAGAGAATGCTTGTCCCTTGTGGGCTAAGGCCATTTGAGAACAGAGACATCAGACAACATATTTGGTTTACTGTCATTTAATAAGCTTCTTTTTCCAAGGGACTATGTCAGAAAGAGATCAGATAAGCATACAACTGCTGTATTCCCTGCTGAATGAGTATGTGGTAAAGGACCAGCTGTTCTTACTGAGTAACATTGTTAAAGTCAAAAAAATTTCTTACTTGGCCTGGATTTATCACACAAGTCCTGATTCAAAGAAGTGGCACTCAAGCTACTTGAAATAGTTGAATTCCTCTGGAGGATTTAAGTCATCACTGCCAAGTAACGGGAAGCTGAGGAAAATAACTACAGTGAAAAAACAGAGAGACTCAAGATTGTTTGAGAAGGCTTTTCAATCTCATCCAACATGCTTAAGAAACAAAATTATGTACTACTTCTTTTGAATTATGAGAAATCACCCAAGTCACATGACACTCACGATTTTTTTAACAGTGATACTTTTAGACATTGTTGAAAGTACAAGTAAAGACCACATGACTGCCTCAGTCAAAGTTCAATGAAATGAGTTGAAAAATAACTCAAAGTAGAGGAGAATAGCAGTATTTTATTTTCTCATTCCCTGTAAAAAATTGCATTCTGGATTTCAAGTATATTATTTATAGACAAATACAGAAAGCACTTCCATTCTTAATTTTTTGAACTAAC
Source organism: Picathartes gymnocephalus (assembly GCA_013390045.1). Taxonomy (NCBI): domain Eukaryota; kingdom Metazoa; phylum Chordata; class Aves; order Passeriformes; family Picathartidae; genus Picathartes; species Picathartes gymnocephalus. The sequence goes on from WEKY01025659.1 coordinate 149,373, forward strand.
ACCTTTCACAGCATTCCTTTCTGATAATGCATGCTGTTTCTTGGAAGCCACACAGAAGAAATTGTTTTATGTTTAAGAAAAGAATTTGATTGAATAGTGATATTCTTTGGGTGTAATCACATACCCATAAAGAAATGCTTGCCCTTCCCAGTGTGTTTGTTACTTTTGCTTACATAATATCTAAAATTTTACTGTTATCCCTTGAGGCAGCTGTGGTACTTCTCTGTGGTGCCTTGTTGATTTCGGGATTTTACCACACACATGTCACTGGAGCGTAGAGCTGGCTGCCTTAAAATACTCAAAGTCACAGCCTTGAAGCTCTTCAAGGCTGTAAAATGTAGAGAATACAAGGGAAGGAATAGACTCGCAGGGAAAGGGTTACTGAACAAAGACAGAATATTGGTTATGCAGGATTTTTTTTACAGGAAACCTTTTTGCCTAAATCTGATTATGTAATAGCAAAAAGCAGTGATATATTTTCTGCTGTGGTATATATGAGTATTCATTACCTCTAATTGTTAAAAAAATATGGTTTTACAGTATTTCTACAAGAATCCTTTGAAATTAAAATGCTTTGGAACATATCTTGTGAAAAAGTGTGGCTTATTGCTCATAGTGGTGGTTCTTTGATGGATTTTGTGGTTGTCATTTAATTCCAGCCAGCAACCAAGCTCCAGGCAGCAATTCCCTCACTTGTCTCTCAATGGAAGGAGGAAGTGAATTGTGAAGATAAAAGTAAGAAAACTCACGGGCTGAGATAAAGACATTTTAATAAGTAAGAAAAAAGCTATGTTCACAAGCAAAGCAAAGCCCCTTCGGGTGGGCAGGCAGGTGCTCAGCAGGTGCTCAGGGCTCCATCAAATGTAGCGGTGACTGGGGAAGACAAACGCCATCACTCCAAACATCCCCCCTTGTTTTCCCCCCCCAGCTTTATATGCTGAGCATGATCCCGTGTGGGCTGGGATATCCCTTTGGTCAGTTGGGGTCAACTGTCCTGGCTGTGTCCCCTCCCAACCTCCTGTGCGTTCTTAGACCACTCACAGATGAGGTGGTGTGAAGGGCAGAAAAGGCCTTGTCTCTGTGCAAGCCCCACTCAGCAATAGGAAAAACATCTCTCTATTATCAATGCTGATTGCAGTACAAATCCAAAACACAGCCCCATGCCAGCCATTGTGAAGAAAATGAGCTCTACCCCAGCCAAAACAGCACAGTGGTTTAGGAATGGCATTCTAATGTCATAATGGTTCCCATGAGGAGTTAAAAAGGCATGTGGTGACATAAAATTGGCAAAATGTTGTAGCATCCCTCCCACAACCATGTTCTTTCCCAAGTCTTCTACCTCAGAAATTTATCAGAACATCTTGTTCCAATACCATATTTTTAAATTCTTACAATTTGCATGGAACTTTTTGGCACTACACCTACTACAAAAACCTACATTTTTTTTTCCTATCACCTTAGTGCTTACAGACCACAGTCCTTGGTGTCAGATGCAGTGCAAACACAAACCACAGGCACTGACACCTTCTCCGCAGGCCATGATGTAGGTTTCACATTAGAAACAGTAAGAGACAAGTGATGCAAGCACATGGGGAGGAAGCTGAAATGAACATAGTTTTAGGAATGAGAGGGTGATGGTTTGGATGTCAGGCTATGGTGATAACTGTCCAGTGTGACGATAGCAGTCTCAACTGCTGGATGCCGTTGTAATAGCAACAGCTTCCTAATTTTGAAGAGGGATTTGAAAGAAGACAAAGAATTGGCTTTGTCAGAGTTTATAAGTAATTTCTTGGTTACTAAGATGTCTTTGTGAAGTGAGCAGGTGGGAGAAATTCTTAGAGCACTGTGTTAAGGGTACTGAGGTTCTTAAAAAGACCCTAAGTTTTTCAGATGATTGTTAGAAATTTGATACAATCTAAAAAACTGTGGAACAGAAATGCTGGTGCATTTGAAATTACTTAAATACTTTTATCAAGTAATACCATAATTAATTTAAATAAAGCAAAGTCATCTGTCATCCAATTTTGGGAAAACAGTTTTATATGGAATTACTGTATTAATACATTTATTATGGTTGACTGGTAAGGGAATTGTTGCTCACATGCAGACTGATGTCACAATTACACATATGTCTTCAATACAGAAGTAATTGTGCAAATTAGAGCTTGTTAAGTTGGATATTTTGTAGATTTTGAATTAATTTTCACCAAATTTACTGCTAATATTGGTATTAGATATCAATTGTAAGTTCTTAGAGCAGGAGTATTTTTAAATCTCAACATCTTTTCTTATTTACAAAGGAAAAGACCTTTTGTCCAAAACTTAATACTGGAATTCTAGTTTAAGATTCTGATTGTTCAAGAATACTGTCTGTGGTCAAAATGAAAATGCTCCTGCCATCCAGAAGCACTATTCTATGTGACTAACTTCATGCTACAAACAATGCTAGATAGCTGAAGCTAATTGTCAGAAATAATCCAAGAGATTATATCTAAAATGAGATATTTCTTTGGACTTATTCCCACTGCCTGGGGCACTGGTCTACTCCAGAAGCAGAGCAGGGACTCAAAAAATAACTGGAGCAGGAAATGAGTCAGGGCTGGAACAGACAGGGAACTCAAACAGAGCAAGAACAGCAGGCTGTAGCATGCTGCAGGTTCCAGAGAAAAGCGGTAAGCTTCCATCTAACAGCCATCTTGTCAGAAATGAGCTTTGCAGGAGATGCAAAATCTGGGTGGAATGGTAGATGTACCAGATGGTTGTGCTATCATTCAGAGTTGCTTCAGCAGGCTAGAGAAATGGGCCAATGTGAAGTTCAGCTTAGTCCTGGGAAGAAATAAACCCATACACCAGAACGGGCTGGTGGCTGACCAGCTGGAAAGAAGCATGGCAGAAAATGCCTTGGAGGTCCTGGGGAAACCCCAAATAAACATGACCAGCCTTGGAACAATGAAGGCCCTCAATCTCCCAGGCTGCAGCAAGCAGAGAATTGCCAGAGGGTTGAGGGAAACAGTTGTCCTTCTCATCTGTCAACGCTGTGTACAGCTCTGGCTCTCCATACTTGTGTAGTTGTTGCTCTGCTATCATGCAGGGGTGGCGAGACAGAACATGCAGAACACAGATCAAGCTCCAACTAACTTTATTTGAAATCACACATCTTTTATAATCCCTGTGTACAGGTATTGTATTATTGGTTAGAAAGATGAACACATTATACAACTATTGGTTAACTAATAATAATTTTATCACACCAGCTGCAAGACCATGTTTTCATAGTTTTAGAAACCGTTTTATAAACACTGCTGGCAAAACTGTGAGAAAACTTTCTCTCTTACTCTAAACATGCCTGAATTCTTTACTCAGGCTTTTTCTAGCATCCACATACTTGAATGAGTCCAGTGAGGGCTGGTAAAGGCAATTAAAGGATTGGAGCGTCTGACATAGCAAAGATGGGCTGTGTAGCTTGGAGGAGTGAAGGCGTGGGGATATTTTATCTATGTGTACCCAGGGAGTAAAGAAGAGACAGAAATTCCTCGATGACAGAGCAAGAGGCAATGGGTGCAAGTTGAAATACAGGAAATTCCATTTAGACTTAAAAGAAGTATTCCTGATGGGCTGTGGTTGAGATTGCATTGATTATGAAAAGATTGGAGTCAAACTCCACCTTAATGACTATGGATGGTTTCAGGAACTGGACTTGAGAGTGCACTAACTTGAATATAGAGGTTGAGTGATGACACAAGAGCTTGATGAGAACTTTATATCAGAGGAAGTGTAGTCGGAAATCTCCTTTAGGGTAATTTTTTTGTTTGGTTATTGCCCTTATTTGAATTCTAGAGCAGAAATCTGGTTTTCTACTATTTTGCTACTTACTTTGGTGCACTTGTTTGACTAGAGTTGTTGGCCTAAAGTGACTTGCCATTAATGGTCCTCTGAAAATTCTGTCTCTGCCAATTCTGCTTGAAATTTCAATGAAAATGGAGGCACAGAAAGTGTGGTGGAAGAAAAGACATACACTGACATGGATTTAATCATTGCAGGCTGACAAATTTAAGCTTGGCAATCTTTTCACAAAGAGATGAGAGTCAAGCCAGAAGGCCTTTAAACTACTTAGTAGAAAAATTGCATATATCTTGTCTCTTATCTAGTTTCAAAAACACTATTAGAAGATGAAACAGTGTGGAGAAACCCAGTCTGAGCATTCATAAAGAGCAGCAAAGTTACAGAAACAAGGTTTTCTTAAAATGATTTTTATTATAGTTCCCTGATTGTCAATATGGATTTGTAACAGCCCTGGCTTTGGCATAAACTACAACATGATGTTTTTTTTCCTTCCTAATCTGTGTCAGCAGATAGCACTGTCCTGACTTATTTAGTCAATGGTTCATGAAAAAATAGGAACTTCAGAGACAAGAACTATGGTCCTAAATATTCAGGTGATCTACAAGGGGTTGAGTGTTGCTATTTATCTTTTACTCTCACTTAAGAAATCCTCTATGATTGCAAGCATCTTCTCTTATTGCCTAAAACAACTGTCTGGAGGTTTATGAATTCCATTCTGCAAGGCATTTATCTAACTTTTAGGTGTTGTGCTTTGCACAGGCTGATATGCTTAAGGATGCCTTAGTGTCTGAGGAACTTGCCTAATGACTGCTGTAATGGTATTTAATGAATGTTCTTTAATAAACTGGTGTGATAATCTATAAACTTTTTATCTTTGTCTGTAAGAAGATACTCCCTTTGATTGACTCATGACTAAACCATTCCCAATTCTACCAGCTGCCACTTCTTGTAAATTTAGAGCTTTCAGCAAAACAAAAATCATCCTAATATACAGTCCCAAAATACAACTTAGAGATGAAAGTTAAAATAAAGTATTCTGAATAGATGTAATCTAGTATCCTTTGTGTTTTATAGTCTAGTATTACTTAATTTTGGGCTCACAAGTGCTCTTTGATGTTAACAGAAATTGAAAATTTCATTACTTATCCTGACTGTCTTGTTTAAAAGTGACTCAAATAATGTGTTTCTATATTATCTAAAAGTCACTGATATAAAAAAGTTCAAAGAATTTAGTACATTTCAATAATGGTGCTGGTAAAGTTATAAAAATAAAATACAGATTTTTTTCCAATTTTGATTATATTTGTACTGAGTTCTGCCCTATTATTACTGCTTTGGTGCTGAAGAAAAAACCCAAAGTCTGTCTTAGTATGTTTTTTGCACAGTTAATTTGTATAAAGCATACATAGTTATTTGTTACCCTAGGAAAAAATGACAGATCAGGTTTTTTTATAATGCCTTTGAAAGGAAGAGAGGTGTAACACATTTAACAGATCAGTAGACCAAAGTAAAATGGTGATGAAATAAGTTCTTCTTGTAATAGATTAATTTCAAATGCAAGTTCACACAGAACATTCAGATGTTGCAAGAATCTTCATAAATAAGTTAAATACTGTGTCAGTGCTAGCTGTATATACATACAATTATAATTAAGAAAAGGGCTAGAAATTATATAGGAGAAAAAGAAATACTCTTTTCCCATACAAGTCTTTCTTCCTGCTCTGAAATTTAGCTATATTGTCGAGTCAGTGGTACTAAATGAAACATTGAAGCTATTTGGTATACAGTAGTGCATGGGGATTGGAATAAACAGGACTGCATTGGAGCTGAGAAAGAAGTTGGCTTGTATTTAAAATTAAATCAGTAATTTGAAAATGGTTGGTAGTGGTGCCTCATTCTACTGTTGTGGAGCTGATTCAGCATCACATCTGCTTGACAAGAGTGTTGTGTTATTGTTGGTGGAACTGCTCCTTCCTTAGCACCACAAAAGAACATGGCTTAACTCTGTAGAATATCCTCTGTGGAAATTCCTTAGTAAATTATGGGACAATTGAATTAATGTATTAGATAACGGAATATTCCATATTGAAAGAGGTTGTGGTCCTTTAGATATTGCATGAAAGTACTCTTAGTTTTACTTTTACCCTTGAATAGCAGCACTTTATAGTGTAATACACAGGAGCAAAGTTAATCCATATGCTAGCAAGCCCTTTTTCTGCCAGAAAGGCTTTTGAGTTTTGATGGGATGCGAAATGACAAAACTCTCTCATTAAATAGCTTCTCTCCTTACTGCCATGCTGACCACCTCTACTTTCATTCACAAATTCATCTAGCTATCTCTCTGAAACACACAAAGTTATATTTTGGCTCAAGGGGTGAAACAACAGCTTCCTGTATATTCTCTCTCCTCATCCCAGCTGTTGACTTTCCACATGGCCAGCTGTTTGCCTGTGACAACCTTACCTCTTCAAAACAGCATTCTTTGGAAAATGTATGACATTATTTCTGGAAAACAGTTTCTACTGTCCCCCTGCCATTCTTGGCCACGTTCTGTGGCCTGAAGAGTAAAACTTCCATGTCAGTGTGGGGTTTTTTGTTCGTTTGTTTAGTTGGTTGTTTTCTTTTTTTTCTCGTTGTTTAAGACAAAAAATGAAATGAAGAAGTAATTTCCATTGTCCTAATTCAAATGTTTTGTTTTATCTGGGAGGAACAGGAAACTTGGATGTGGGTGACTTTATTTTGAGAAAAAACTTCATGAAGTCCTCTAATATGATAAAGAAAAGCTCTGGGTGAGGAGAAATAAACAAATACACAGTGTTGGGTCTTAACTTGTTTGGGTTCTCTCAAAAGTCTGTTTTTGTTCACCCCCAGTACTACTGTTACTAAATTAGCTACAGTGCCAGAACATGCTCATATCCTGATACAGCCCTAAGAACTTCCAGCTTGCAGCAGCCAAGCTTTCCACTAGTGATTTAAACTAGCACATAGTTTTTGTAGGGGTGAAAGCCTGACTGAAAGGTCGTTGAGGTCAAGGGCAGGTATTTTGCCACTCACTTCAACAGACTTTGTATCTGATCCTTTTTAAGAAGCTCTTACACCAAAAGCTCCAAAATGCAGGTTGATGTCAGACTCAGCGCTTGCTCTCCTCTGAAGCTGAACACTAAGAAAGCATCTGTGATTTCCATGGTGAGCATGCACAGTGCCTTGCTGGCACTCAACAGAGGCACCTGGGGTACAAGGCTAGGTGTTTATTTGGCTTCCTGGATATTTCTTAGTTTATGTTTTGCTGAAATAACTCACGTCTGCTGTGCACTAAGAAAAGGAACATATAAAGTTACTATAACTCAGTTGGTGTTCAATAACTTGTTAAGCTGCTGTCAAATTGTAACAAGGCGTGAAGTCTGAGCGTGAATACAACTACCACTCCCAGCAACAAATGGGAATTAAAATGTTGTATCAATTATGGTTTTTATAGCAGGAGTAAATCTGTTTTAATTACTGAAATGGGTTAAGTCATGTCCAACAAGAATAAAAACACAGTGAAAACATCTATTTCCTAAACTAACAGGATGACATGAAACAGCCTTCCTGAAGTAATCAACACTTAGAATTAAGCAATGAAATCTCTGTAATTAAATACTTCATAAGGGAGGCACACTTACTGTGAAAGAGACAGAAAGGTAAGAAGAAAAGCAAATTATTACTTTCACTGAGGTTATTTAATTTTGTTTTTCAGTCATTGATTGTTTCTACAATAAGTGTTTACTTCATAAAACCGTTATGAACAGATGTTCACCAAGTCATCAAGAGTGCTGAAAAGGAAGGTGCCAACATGTGAGCCAGCCTATCATGCTCATCAAAACTTTTGACAAATCCCAGAGCATAAAAGGGATAATTAATGCCGGAGGGGGATTTCAGAGCAGTATCTTCCTTGATGCTCATATTTTATCTGGATGAGATGTACAGAAGTATAAATCCCAACACAACAATGCTTTCCAGCTACTTCAGAGAGTCCTTTTTCTCAGCTGAATGTTTGTCTGCTAAGCCAGATGCTGCCCATGGGTAGTGTCCTGAGAGAGCATTTTTAGAGGGGCTGTCGTGTGGTTGGTGGGAGATGCAAGGCAGCCTGGAGGAAAGCGTCCTGGACACTGATGGCCACTTCCTTCTTGGCCACTTTGGACAGCTTATGGGATGCCTTTGGAAAAGATCACTGCTTTATGTCTCTGTTCCCCCTCTTTAACATAAGGATGTTCATCCTGGTATCTATGGAAATATTCTGAGGTCACTAAAGACAAATACTACAGCAGAGAAGGATAGTAGCAATTGCTGTACTTACCGGTCTTGGGATGTGCTAAATTATAAGTCTGAGACTTCACTAAGTCTATAGCACCAAAGTACAAATGCTTCTGTTACTTATACATATTCTTCCTACAGGTTTGCACACTTCTCTCCCACATGTTCCTTATACTTACCCAGTTGAATAGAGAAGGTGTATCCGTGCTCAAGGTGTTCTGGATTCTTACTGATTTCAATTAATACGTGCGCTTTTTGGCAGGCAGACAGCAGATAAGCTGCTTCCTGACTGTGTATTATTTTGTTAATGAAGGAAGAGTTAAGCCCTTAAAAAAATGGGCAGTTGTACTCTGTGTCCTAAAGCCAGTTGGCCTCAGCATGTGATAAATACTTGACTCTCCTTTGTGGAGATACAAGTTAAAATAATGTTCATTTCTCTTGCGTGAATTTTTTTTATAATTTATTAGAATGTAATATGGTTTCACTTTCACAGATTTTGGGTTATGTCTCCTGGGAATAGTGGATGCCTTGGGTGATGTTTGTGAGAAAAGGCTGTTAGGGATTAGGAATGTATGATGCTCTGCCACTATGCAGCACATGTTAGAAGAGCCTTAACATTATATTAAGTGTTACCAATCAGAGCTAGACTCATAAGAATAGGGTAGATGGTGACAGCCATTCATCATCTTGGCCTTTTTTGTGTTTCTCTGCTGAGACTATGGGAACAGAGTGGAGAGGGGTGACTTCCAGCTCCATGATTTTTGAGGCTCCATTACAGATTACAGGAATAAAAAAATTTAATAATATAGTTCATTTTCTTTGGAATTATAAATATTTTGGTCATGAATAAACCTTTTATTATGTGTCTTTATACAGTAAAGTCTTCTCCAGTTGCATTTTAAGTGCTGTTGCTGTTTAACCTTTACATTAATATATTTGTCATGATAATTTATTAAATGTTATGTATGCCTTTCTATGACACCAAGCAGTCTTCATTATGAAATAGGATTCTGCATTAACAAATGTGAATCCTAATAATAATGAAAGAGCAGCTAAATATCAGTAGAAAACAAGTCTATAGTGGGAGCTATTGATCTATGGAGAGGAAACAGGTAGACACTAGCTCTTAAGTCAGCATATCCAGAGACGCTTTATAAATTCGTGTTCAATCAGAGTACCTCAGGAGAGCTGTGAATCAGCAGTGAACCTTTCTGTAACTGACTTCAGAATAAAATATTTTTTTTTTCTTGTCTGACCTTTTTCTTGTTCTTTATGTTGTGGGGTTTTTTTTTCTTTTTTCTTTTCTTTCTTTGTTTCTTGTTTAGACTTTGAAACTGTTGAGACTGAACAGTTGTATTTGTATCTTGCACATTCTGATCTGGGTATACTTTTGGATATACTGGATATATTTTTTTGTTTGTTGTTTGGAGGGTTCATTTATTAGTTTGCTACATTGCTATTTGTGTATTGCTTTTAAACAGTAAAAATATAAAAATAGTTAAAAAAAGAAAAGCAATAAGAAAGAAGTTTGACCACAAGATGGCATTGAAGACATGCAAAAGACACAATTCTACATTTAAAAGAAAAATCTGATTCTTAAGCTTTAAGAATATTAATGTTAAAAAAGTTTCCAGTTACATTGCATCTTAATGCACCCTGAAATTCCAAAAGAAGTTTGACTTACTGAGGTAACTTACTGTTTGATAAAAGTCTGCTCTTGACTTGTGTGAACTGTGTGCAAGACAGGAAAAGAACGGCTTTGCCTTGGCATTGTCTAATGCTCAGAGAATAGATGGCAGAGGGCTGGGGTGGCTCGGATTGAAATGGAAACACCCAGGGCACTGCCCATACATCATTCCCAGTGCACAATCTACATGGCTAAACAGCCTTTCTTTTGCTCTTCCGATCCTGGCTCTGTTTGAGAGCAAAGGAGGAGTCAACACTTGACCTCTTTGGCCATGGTGAAATCTCTGCATGCTGTGCTGCCGGCTGCAGCCCCTACGGGTGTTTGGTTCTCTGGTCTCTTTGGGGCACATCATCTATGGCCTCTCCTCTGCTGCGCCGGCCAAATGTTTACCCAGTTAAGTAACACATATGACATTGCACTCTTTTGCCCCAGAAACTGATTTTGTCTTAAAAAATAATTTCCTTCATTATACTTACTAGTTATGACTAGCTAAATAATCTAGTTGTGCTCTATAGAAAATAATAATTAAGAGGATAACTTCTTTCTCAAGTCGTATTACCCTAGGGCTTAATTTCCTTTTATGTTGCTAACTTGTTCCTCACTAGCACAGAAACATAAAATTTGAAGAACACACATATATTTACTAATGTAATTGCTGCAACACTCAGATTTTGTTTCTGGGTTTAGCCCCATTGGCAAGGTCAAATTCCTGTAAATATCTTTTGTTAACTCTGTGCATTTTCCAATGCATTTTCTCCTGAACATTAGCCAAATATATTATGGAAAGTAGGGGGAATGTCTGTAATGAAAGATAGCTTAATTTATTTGTATGGCTACTTTTCACAACTTTTAATCCATGAATCACTTGATCTATAAGACATCAAAAATTTGTCGTCCAAAAAAAATAGTTTAAAACAAGTTATGTTATCTTTAGCATATAAACAAAGAAGTAAGCAAATAAAATAGTGGGAAATGTGAATTGAAAAACAAATACTCAAGATTTAACCTGACTTTTATTTGGTTGGGAATTAGGATGCATTGTGAGCGCCCTTTTTTTACAAAGCTGTAAGTGGTTCTCCTTGTGAAAAGAGGTTAAACAACGCTGTTAGCCAGTATCCTACTGAATGTGTGATCCAGCCAGCTTAAAAAACTGACAGCCTGTCCTCTGGGAAGCTGCATCAATGTGTGATAAATTTCTTTGCAAGGGAATTTTCATGCCATGCAGCCCAGATTTACTTGGCATCACATGGCATTCATCAGGTCCCACTATTTTTTAAGCCTGAAATAAACTGGAAGTTAAATCTACAAATGCTGCACTGTTTTAAGATGCTGTATTCTTAAAAGCCAACTGATAATTTGTGTAGGTTAATCCCATTAAAATTAGAAACAAATTAACTTGACATTGAGGATGGGAAAATCAATCCTTACTTTACTGAGAGCAATCCTTTATTTTCACACCAGGAATTGAAAAATGCTTTTCTTGCCTTCCCAGCTTTTGGTATATGTATTTAAGAATTTTTTTTCTTCTCAATACAGTTCAAGACAACCAGGGGAAACCACTGACATGAGATACATTAAATGTATTTACTTGAATCATATATCTTTCCAAATAATACCTTTTCTGAATTTATTAAGTGAGCTTGTGTTATTTGAGTTTCTTGTTCTTCCAAGGACTCACAGCTGTAGATTTCTTAGATTAGCTCAGTTTGGAATGTGTGTGCAGTTTTGATGGCAATTGCAAATACTTAGTTAACTTACCCTAATTAAATTCTTTGCAAACTGTTGATGAACCCTGAACAGATGAAATGAAATCAAGGAGATAGAGACATCATAAACATTTAGTTAAATAGTTGCAGAGACCAACATGTGGATATTACCATTTTTGTTAAGTTCATGCTGGTTTGTTGTTTTTTTGTTTTTTTTTTCTTTTCCCTCTGTGTGTGTGTGTGTGTATTAGTCAGAGTAAAGGTGCCATATAAAAGTTTTACGTAGCTACCTGGGAGTATTGGGGTGGCTACTGAGAAGCTCACAGCTGTTTTGTAGTCAGTGGAGCTGCTCCTCCACTGGAATGGGTGCTGGAAATACCTGAATGTGGACTTACATGTGAGATGGCTGTAGCCTCTCGCATTAGCTTTGTGTGTATCAGTGTGGTGCTCCCTTTGTGCTGTGTGGCAGAGAAAAAATTGCAGCACTGTTGATTTGGCTCCCTGAGATGGGACTTGCTATTGTGGATCTTCTGCTGTTGCAGAATTCTCTCAACAGATTTGGCTCTAAGGAAACCTATGCCCCCCCAACAGCCTTAATGTCACTCTCTCCCCTGTACTGCTCTTATCGCTGCTGCATGTATAGAGCTCTTGAGATGGAGGAAGCATGTGCTGTGTGCATGTCCAATTGAGGCTGGAAAGTGACCAAGGGGTTGGTTCTCCCCATCAGGAGGAAACTCAGTGTTGAAATGAGCTCAGATTCTGTAATTCCTGGAATTATGGAAATGCCTCCATGTTCCTGACAGCATCCTTGGAGCAAAGGGAAAATACAGCTCTGTGCTGGGAATTACAAAAAAAGAAAGACAAAATGCTGTGCTTGGGATGAGATACAAAATGTCATATTCTGAAATTCGACCTGGGTTTAAGAAATATGTATTTAAAAAGTCATGCCAGAAACCTGCTGCCTTCTGGAAGACAGACTGCAGGTGATAAACAGTATTTCTTTTCCTCTATAGTTACAAGAGAAAAATAATTATTTGTAAACAACAAAACAACCACCTTCTATCCCAGCTGCCAAAAAACAGTGGGTGTAGTTTCTGGGGATTTTTGTCAGAAATCTTAAGCAGTCCTTCAGTTAAAAAAAGATGAAGAAGTATTTTGTTGCATTGCTGCTATTTCATATAAACTTGAAGTAACTCCAAAATTTAAAGCTTTTGGATGAGGTCACTGGTGATCTGAAATTTGTCTCTTATATGGTGGATAAAAAAAATCCAGTCATTTGGAAAGAGATTTATGTGGATGAAAACAGATAAATTTTTCATATTTGAATGGAGAGGGAAGAACTTTCTTGTAGCGAAAAAAATAGATTAAACCAAGAAAATTCATGTTGACAGCTTCAGAAAAGGAAGGAAATCTGTGATATTTTTAGAGTTGCTTCAAATTCAATTTATATATATAAGCTGAAATGTCAAAAAGACAGTGGTGAGTGAATTTTAGTGAATTTCTTTGAGAGGTGTGTACTCAACTACATATTGTCTTTAATCTTACACGTTAGATACACCCCTTTTAGTACCAAACATGAAAATTACAAATCTAAAGCAGGGCTTTCTAAGTTCTACATATTTTGGAATATAGATGGTCCCATTAACATAGCATTTCTAGGCATTTTATACTTAGAGTCTGGATACTGCTTCAGATATGGCTTTCCCTATAATACATAAAAGTTTTGCTGAGGACAAATTTTCCCTCCTGCCACATACACAATATCAGCATCAGTAATGCCAAGAATCAGCACTGGCTGCTGCTATGCTTAGCTGATAACATCCATTTGGCCATCATGCCTCTGTGAAAGCTGCAGTGCTGAGGCTTGACTAGATGCATGCCTGGATCTAGCCCTGATAAGGAGCTTGACTACGCTGTAAATTGTGCCTAGGACTGGGAACTTGAAAGGACAGGGGATTTGCAAAGTAAATGTAGCTTTTATGAAATAGCTGGAGCCCAGTCAGGGGGTGGCAACACTTATCAGTATCTGTTAAAGCTTCAAAGTGGGGCATAGAGAATCTCTGGCTAATGGTTGGTTTGAATAAATCTTTGAATAATAACTCCTGTTATTATCATTGTCCTATTATAATCTTTGCCTACAACTTTTGTTGTACAAAGGACTGATGACTTAGCTTGTCCTGTCGTGTGCAAAACACATCTCCTTTCAGGTTATCCTCCTTAGTTCACGCTGTTTATTTCCCTCTCAAGGTATGTAGTGAATGCTTTTTACTTTCCCCTGCAGACTGAAAAATGTCTTCAATTAGATATTTATCTAAAGCTGTTATCGGCTTTAGCTGTGTTTGTTACATAATGGAATTCCCATGCAGCCAACCCAAGCAGGCCTGCCCTGCAGCCCCATCTAATAACAGCAAGAAGTGCACATTAAACTCACAGTATGGTCACATTCATTTCACAGTAACTTTTATACATTATCACAGGACAAAAATAAAATTAGCAGCCAATAATTCTGTAGCCAGGAAAGCAGCATATAAGAGGGATAAAGAAAGAACAATTTTGAGCTATCAATTATGAATATTTAAAGATAGCAAGGTACTTTTTTTTGCAGAGCTTATCTTAGCTGGATCCCTCCTTTCCAACAGGAGCAACAAGAATTTTTTTTTTTTTTTTAAATTAATTCTGGTTTAAACAATTACTAAGCTCTTTTGTCCAGTTTCTTATGTTGCTTCTTATACCCTTGGTACAAGACTTCACATTGAGAGCCTAAAGCAGGCTTCACCTTTCTTCCTATTGAAAACATTTTGCTTCTTACACCTTGGGAGATAAAGGTAAAGACCAGAATGAAAAGAACATACAACTTCTAAGCGGGAAATGTTGTTTTCAAGTGCTTTTTAAATGATGTGTTCTTTTCAAGTGCATTTTGCTCAAAATATATACTGAGGTGTTGTTAGTAGTTAGACTAATATAAACCAAGCTCTTTCTAATTTTCAGATGTTGTCATTGATTTGTATATCTGAAATCTGCAAGGCTGTTGACATCTGCTGCTTTGAGACTGAAACACGCTGAATACTACTAATTGTTCATTGAGCTATGGAGCCTCTTATGCAATTAGGCCACGTTTTTTTGATGAGAAAATCAATTTTAAATTAAAGGACTGCACTAGGGAAAGGTGTAACTTAAAGGTTCTACCTAAAAGGAAATTGGAAAACTATACTAGAATGGTAGTGCTTTATCATGCAGCAGATTTGAAGAGCTTTTATTTCTCCAATGCACCTTGGTACCAGAAGATGAGCTTTTTGCAGAACATAATAATTCAGAAGTTTAGTTACATTATTTTGGAATTGGGGTGATTGCTGTGCTGCTGATGAGACAGTGTTTGGAGACCACAGAGTGTACATGAGTGGCAGCAGAGGTATACACAGGACACCTGAACGGTGATGTCAGGGAATCTTATTTGATGCACTCACGTGGTATTTAACTGCAGAAATATTTTTTCCTACTGAAATACAAGTGCATTTTTGCCAGGAGAGTAAATGCAATTGGTACAAAGAACACCCTTTATGACATCCTGAGTCCATGGTGTTTTCCCCCTCTTTATTCTTGTGCTGCCAAAGCAGGCAAACAAGCTCAGGCATAGAGCTGGCAGCTGGGCTACTCCACTTTGTACAAACCAGAACAACCTGAATCTACATTCTTTCACCCCTCTTCTAGCTGATGGAGCAGCTTTCTCCTTTTCACCACTTGCTTTGCTTGTAGGTGGACATGAGATGCCTCTGCTTCATGTCAGGTGAAGGTGTGGAACTGGGCTAAGTATTAGGTTTGTAAGTTCCTTAGTCAATCCTCCTATGTTCTGTCTGAAGATCTCTAATGATCTTCTTTACTGTTACTATCATTACTTAATCTGGCTTGGCTTGACAATGTTAACTGATGAGTTCACATTGATACATTAAGACTCATATTTAGGCTAAGGTGCTTGAATTCTTGCCTGTAGTCATAGACAGATGGACTGGTGATGGACAGACGTATCAGTGTCCAATACTCATAAGATGATCCCCTCACAATGTCAGAGATACTGACCTTTCCAGGAATAGAAAAGGTCTCACTCACATGTAATCTACTTAATCTTCTGAGAAAAGAAAATATAATGATGATGTGAAAAGGTTGAAATGCATCCTTTCAGTCAAAGCATTGGTTGGTTTGAGTCAGAAATAGTTATGTATGTATAAGAAACTTGAGTGCTACATAAATACAGGCATATCTGTGCACATGCAAGAATGAAGCATTTAGATGATGTACTCTTTACATTTCCCAAGCATGGCAAGCTGTATGTATTAAAGAAATTTTTTGTTCCATCTAAGCTTAACAGAGAAAACCCTCATCTCTTTGGCAAAAAAAAAAGAGGCTTTATTTTAATTTGTCTCATTAATGATTCTTTCAATTCATTACGCAAGTTTCCTGACACAAAATGAAAATAAAAACTCTGGAAAGACCCCTCATTTCAGCTCAATTCTGTTCAGTACAGTTCAGTATCTTCTCCTTTAACTAGTCTATGGAGGACTTTTTGTTAGATATCATTATAACACTTACTTCAACATAGAATTCAAATGGTATTATCTTTATGTCTGACATATCTTTTGTATCTAAACGTGTTTTAAATGTCATTTCATGCACTACATCACAGAAAAGGAGTTGCAGAGGTGCTAAAGGTATTGCCATGCAAACTCAATATGCTCTCTTTAGTCTGGTAGATTCCTTTCTTACAGACAGATTATTTCTGCACAATTTGGCTCAGTGAACTACACTGAATGTTGAGTCTTACAGTCATAATTCAGCAAGTTGTTATGTGCCTGAAATGTGATAGTCTTCTTAGAGTAAATAAAATAAATACCACCACTGAATAGGTGCTACCCTTATTGAAATGTGGAAGACAATGTACCAAATTCTTATATAAATGCCATCAGTGGATCTGCCTTGTGTCTTTTTTGCTTTAATTTTCCCATATTTATTTTCCAACAATAAATTTCTTCCATCCCTTCTTTGGTGCACAAAAAGGCAGGCGTGGCTTTATGTGAAGAAAAATGTTCTATGGCCCAAGAGTTCCTGTCTGGAACTTTTATCTACTTGAGTCCTTGAGCTGTGCTAACTCAAGTTTGTGGTAACAGACATAAATTACATTTTGTTGTGCTGCTCCAGCTGTGTGCTAAGGAGATTCATTTAAAAGAAATATATATGTTTCTGTCTCACTGTTTTCTGTGGCTTCCAAGATGGGAGGGCAGCTTTCATTTGCTGTGGAGGGATTGGTAGGGAGGGATAGTGACTCAGTTTCTTATTTATGCTCTGCATTTCTTTCCTCCCTGAGGTAATGCAATCGACAGCTTGGGTTCCCAAAGTCTCTTTGTAGAGGAACATTGACCCTTCCCTTTGTGAGTGTTGGTCTCAACCTTGTCAGGATGTAAACTGATAAAAATATTTGTGAAGCCCTTATCTGTGTGCTGAATCATTTTTGTTTGTGGTCTTCCGAACCTCTGATGAAACTCAGAGCAAAATGTGGCGTCTCTTATCTAGGGTCATCCCCAGTACCGGCATAGGGAGCATGGCCTCTAAGGGGAGCATTTTCAACACTTGCATGGAAAAGCAGCCCAGGAAGATCAGGAGAGGCCTAATCACTTGCTTAGTTGAACTGGGACCAAGCAAGACAGGGTGCCGCATTCCATGGCTGGTGGCTGGTTAGTCTGGGAGTTATTCTGAGTAAACATTAGAATAGTTTGTAGAATTAGAATTCATTTGATGTCAAAGAAACCTAGGTGTTCACTCAGACTGTTTCAAGCCCAAGTACATTTAATTTAATGCTCTGTTATTTATTAGTGAAGCAGATGACTTCCAGCAGCTTGCTTATATGTCACTTAGCAGTTGTTGCCTTGATCAATTCAAACTTCTAGAATGGAAATTCTGGTTGTTAGTGTGCCTAATCCTGATTCAGGACTGCAAATATTTTTGCTCATTGCATTTTGCTATTTCAGAATATGCCCTGACCTGCAAGAATTGAAATTCCAAGGAAGCATATTGGACACCAAAAAACCCCTTGATCTTAGAGCTGCATCTCCCTCAAAACCTTCACATAAATTAGGATATATGTAGATTCTGATAGTTTAATATAGAAAAATATACCTTCCAGTTTTCACAATTGGTTCTTTAGAGGTACGCTTTTATTTATTCGTGCACTAGCTCAACACCATGAATAAACCAGAAATGCAATCAGTTTAAATAGAGGCATATTGGTGGACTATAATAGGTGATCCCAGTGCAAAAAAAAATGTCAATATATTTTCAGATGGGTGGCAGTGGTGATATTCAGAAAAGGGTATGGAAAGCATGATGGAGATAAGGCTGTACAGAAAATTGTGTACCTGAAGACAAGTCCTGAAAAGGGGGTGCATGGAGCTGCCCTGAATGAATACTGGATGAGCATGACTGAATACAAGATACAGGAAGACACTGACTTATGAAGAAGTAGAATTGCTATAAATAGTTCAGCTTAGGGTCCAGGGAAGACTATTCAGTAGGAAGGTTACAAGGTGGGAAGGATGGGAAACAGGTACAACTTCTGAGTACTCTGTTAAAGAGTAGGACATCTGCATTTCTAACATGTCATGAATGTTCCATGGAAAAACAGAAACACACCAAAAATCATAAGATTAGTCAAATTGTTGGATAATTTATACTTTTTACGACGTGCAATATTGAAAGGCTAGTGAAGTCACTAAAGTGTTAAAACATTTATCTTGTGCCTTCTGTAGAAGAAAGAATATGTTAAAATTGCAATATAAAGGTCTTCTTAAACTGGAAATGGAGAGAGAAAGGAGGGAGTCATGATTCCAGGAACCGCTTTGAATATCAAAGGCAACCCTGAATATTTCATTTGCTTTGAAAGGACACTGATCAAGCTTTGAATGTTTCATTTGCATTAAAAAGGGACAAGAATACACAGCTAAGAGAAATCATTCAGGATTGGAGGAAATCAGCCAGCAGATGGAGTAATTTGATGAATTCTGCACCCTTAGCTTCTGCAACAACAGTTTTTGGGTGACCATTATTTCTTGAGTATCTAAGAAGAAACCATTTTGCTGTTAAAATTTAGGTGTGCATAATTGCGTGTATTTACTATTTGCAATCCAGTTTAAAAGTTTGCAATATAGAAAACTTTATCTTCATGAACTAGCATTTATTGTGCTTTAAGCTTTCATACATAGTATTATGGGGAAGTTTAGGTGAAGCTGAGAATTTTGGGATTTATAATCTCTTTGACTGTAAAAAGAATTTATGTGAAACAGCTTCCTTGGGACAATCTGCACACAAAATAATGTTTTTAAGGAGCATGTGTGCTTTTCTGGTAAGCCACAGGAGCTGGTATGCAGCGTATAAAATGCAGAAATTGGTCCAGTGAACAACCGTCCTAAAGGCAGCAGACCATGGAAATATCTTACCACGGTGTGTGTGGAATGAAGCAAGTTCCTGTAAGACTTTTTCATCTGGTTTACTTGACCTTAGGATCAACTGGTTTGGAGCAGAGTCAAACCACAGTAGCTAACCTGTCTCTTATCCTCAAATCAGATTGTTTGAGGGTTTGGCCTGAAACGGTGCCTAAGTCAGATAGTTCAGTTTGACAGTAGCTTTCAACTTTTATTTTGTAACTCCATCCCTCCCTCTCCCAAAGCCTTTAATGTGGTCTCTTCGCAACCACAGAACACAAACTTTGTAAAGTCTTCATATCATTTGTGGGGGTCCCCATGGATTCCAAAAACCTTGCATTACTTTGTAGATATGCATAGAATTTGTGAATCTCTTCTTGACAATCTGGCATTTTTTAAAAAGAAAAATGTTTAGATTAAATTAAGGAAGAATGATATTGGTGAAAACCCCAATGGTGAGTGGGTGCTAACACAGTCAACCTGCTGGGTAGAATTAGCCATTGTACCTCCCAGTCCTTCTCAAAGACATTTTGGTAAGCAAAACTAGAATTTACAACAGAGTTGTAACAACTAAGGAAGTTGAAGAACCTTCATTACAGAAGTTTGGAAGGTAGCTGTGAATGGCACAAATTACTGCTCAATTTATTTGATGTATTATGACACAAAGGTTCTTGCCAGAGCCCTTGGCTCATAAACTGAAAAAACTCCCAAACCTCTTATTTCTCTAATTAGACACATAAATCAGGTCAGATTTATTCTATTTTGGCAAGAGATGGACAACTCATAAATACAATTGTAATTGTGCTTTGTAGGAATTTGAAGGAATGTTTTGTGGCATTGCTGCTGGGCACTAAAATAGATAAGGTTTTTAGGATTTTTTCCTAACTTTTGCAGGAAAAGGATTCAGTGCCCCTTTTAAGAATCAGATTAAATTGTTGTATATTAACCTCTCATTTGGGCAAATAATAGATAATTAGATTTCTGAATCTTTTTCATTAGACAGGGAAAATCTTTGCTACTTTTCTGTATTCTGGTGTGTTCTCGAAGTATATCATGCATGCAACAAATTAAAAAGTTTTTTTGTGGATGATATCTTGTTCTAAAACCCATGAAGACTTGCTTTCAAATTATGAGAATGCGTTGAGAACTGTGTACATAATATATGTGCAAATGTTGAAGAAAATTCTTTGCTCTAGGGTAGATTAAATACAATTTTCAAGTTTAGCAAATGACATTGAGATATTTAGGATATTAATGCTAGGAAATAAAGTAGCTGAATGTGCTGGTTTGGGCTGGGCTAGAGTTATTTTTCTCCACAGTAGCTGGTGTGTGATTCCATCTTGGATTTTTGGTAGGAACAGTGTTGATAATATAGAGTTATTTTTGCTGTTACTGAGCAGCACTTACACAGTGTCAAGGCCTTTTCTGCTCCTCACACCACCCCACCTTTGGGTGGGCTTGGGGGGCACGAGGAGTTGGGAGGGCACACAACAGGACAACTGACCCCAATGACCCAGTGGACATCCCAGACCATACGGTGTCATTCTTAGCATGTAAATTTGGGGGAAGAGAAGGAAGGAGAGGTCTGTGCACTGCTCAGCAATAACTGATGTATCTCTGCAGTAGAAACCCAATTTTCAGCACAAATCCAAAATGCAGCTCCATGATAGATACTTTGAGGAAAATTAACTCCACCCCAGCAAAACCAGCACACACAATCAATGCCATTATTGCACTGAGTACTGAAAATTGGTTAAATGAAGCTCTTTCCTCTCAGACTCTCTGAGAAAAGAAAGATGGAAATTCTTATTTCTACCAAGATTAACTAAGCCTTAGGGAGATTTCTACCTCTATACTAGTTTCAGAAAACAGGGATACTCTTAAAAATGAGAAGCACCTTCTTACCTTTACCCTGACACTCTTTGGCTTCTAAAGCTGTAGTGGTATCATATTTGTAATAAGCCAGGCCATACAATGTCTACTTTCTATCACAAATGCAATGCCATTCTGCTCTAGTTCCATTATTTATGGTTCTGGACTTTGAATTTTAGCAAATCTGCAGTATTCATTGGACCTGTCAGATAAAGGCCAGGTTAGCGTATCAACATCAGGTTAGGCTTCATCCCATGTAGAGAAAGTTTCAAGCTAAAAACTGAAGAGAAATATTCAGAAAAGACTGGCTGCCTCACATGTATAGATACACCTCCAAAAAAATCTCTGTTAGTAACTGAGGCCTGGATTCCACCTATCTTGAGCTGCCAAGTCTAGCATGTTCTAAAATAAGGCAATATGTTTAGATATATCACATCAGAATAAATCCCAAAATATTTATGTCACTGAAATACTCAAATCCTCTTCTTCCTGAAAGTGATACTATTTATACAGACTGCCAACCAGGCAGTGTTAGTTTCCACTGATACACCAAAGTTCACACAGACAAGTATTATAAAATTATAAAAATATACTTACATAGAAAGTATTTTATGTATTATAAAATTATAGATATATGGATTATTTATATGCGTGCATGTGCACCAGTAGACAGAGACACACGTAAAGTTTTAAAATGTAACAAGAATTGAGGGAAACTCTTTGCTCACTTAGAATGAAAAAGAGCAACATAGGAGATAAAAGGAGCATTCTTTGACCATCATATATGTCTCATTCAATTTTAACAGAAATAATCTTTTAATGCCTTGGCCACTTCAGGGGCCTTAAGAAATAGAAGTTGAACTAACTGACTGGTATTGAATGTGTCAGGGAAGAAACATCAGGTAGGTTTTTGTGCAAGTCATGTCTTCCCAAGTTCAGGTCTGATACCAGTGTGATTCTAATACACTTAGTTGACCTTAATAAATGGTGTCTCTATACAGTGTAGAGCAGACAGTTTACTAAATTTTTGGTGATTGTGAGATGTGAAGAAGAATACTGAATGAATCTTAGTCCCCCTGAATCTGTTTAATGGATTTTGTAGTTGGAGTCTTAGACAAAGAGCTGGAGTTAAATCCATATATTTCTTTTCTATATTCTTTTCCTCTCTTCTTCACTTTGAATATTTTTCTCTCTGACTTTATTTGCCCTGNGGGCTAGAGTTATTTTTCTCCACAGTAGCTGGTGTGTGATTCCATCTTGGATTTTTGGTAGGAACAGTGTTGATAATATAGAGTTATTTTTGCTGTTACTGAGCAGCACTTACACAGTGTCAAGGCCTTTTCTGCTCCTCACACCACCCCACCTTTGGGTGGGCTTGGGGGGCACGAGGAGTTGGGAGGGCACACAACAGGACAACTGACCCCAATGACCCAGTGGACATCCCAGACCATACGGTGTCATTCTTAGCATGTAAATTTGGGGGAAGAGAAGGAAGGAGAGGTCTGTGCACTGCTCAGCAATAACTGATGTATCTCTGCAGTAGAAACCCAATTTTCAGCACAAATCCAAAATGCAGCTCCATGATAGATACTTTGAGGAAAATTAACTCCACCCCAGCAAAACCAGCACACACAATCAATGCCATTATTGCACTGAGTACTGAAAATTGGTTAAATGAAGCTCTTTCCTCTCAGACTCTCTGAGAAAAGAAAGATGGAAATTCTTATTTCTACCAAGATTAACTAAGCCTTAGGGAGATTTCTACCTCTATACTAGTTTCAGAAAACAGGGATACTCTTAAAAATGAGAAGCACCTTCTTACCTTTACCCTGACACTCTTTGGCTTCTAAAGCTGTAGTGGTATCATATTTGTAATAAGCCAGGCCATACAATGTCTACTTTCTATCACAAATGCAATGCCATTCTGCTCTAGTTCCATTATTTATGGTTCTGGACTTTGAATTTTAGCAAATCTGCAGTATTCATTGGACCTGTCAGATAAAGGCCAGGTTAGCGTATCAACATCAGGTTAGGCTTCATCCCATGTAGAGAAAGTTTCAAGCTAAAAACTGAAGAGAAATATTCAGAAAAGACTGGCTGCCTCACATGTATAGATACACCTCCAAAAAAATCTCTGTTAGTAACTGAGGCCTGGATTCCACCTATCTTGAGCTGCCAAGTCTAGCATGTTCTAAAATAAGGCAATATGTTTAGATATATCACATCAGAATAAATCCCAAAATATTTATGTCACTGAAATACTCAAATCCTCTTCTTCCTGAAAGTGATACTATTTATACAGACTGCCAACCAGGCAGTGTTAGTTTCCACTGATACACCAAAGTTCACACAGACAAGTATTATAAAATTATAAAAATATACTTACATAGAAAGTATTTTATGTATTATAAAATTATAGATATATGGATTATTTATATGCGTGCATGTGCACCAGTAGACAGAGACACACGTAAAGTTTTAAAATGTAACAAGAATTGAGGGAAACTCTTTGCTCACTTAGAATGAAAAAGAGCAACATAGGAGATAAAAGGAGCATTCTTTGACCATCATATATGTCTCATTCAATTTTAACAGAAATAATCTTTTAATGCCTTGGCCACTTCAGGGGCCTTAAGAAATAGAAGTTGAACTAACTGACTGGTATTGAATGTGTCAGGGAAGAAACATCAGGTAGGTTTTTGTGCAAGTCATGTCTTCCCAAGTTCAGGTCTGATACCAGTGTGATTCTAATACACTTAGTTGACCTTAATAAATGGTGTCTCTATACAGTGTAGAGCAGACAGTTTACTAAATTTTTGGTGATTGTGAGATGTGAAGAAGAATACTGAATGAATCTTAGTCCCCCTGAATCTGTTTAATGGATTTTGTAGTTGGAGTCTTAGACAAAGAGCTGGAGTTAAATCCATATATTTCTTTTCTATATTCTTTTCCTCTCTTCTTCACTTTGAATATTTTTCTCTCTGACTTTATTTGCCCTGTGTTTGTTTTAGTGTGTGTCATATTAATCATTGCAGAGGAACTACTGTGTACTGTGTTCAATATACAGGCATCCAATCACTGAGGGAATATTTTCATCTGTTGTCATGTTTATATTTTTTTCTTGTGTTGACACAATTTGGTTTGATTAAAAAAATAGACATAAAAACAGGAAAGCTAAAAATGTTTAATAAATAATTAAGGGGATATGTTGACAACCCTTTGACAGTCAGAGAAGGAAATACATAAAGAATTTTAAATGAAAATACAATCCCAGTAGGACGTGAGCACAATGGCTTTTGAGGTATGCCACAGACTCTTTATCCATTACACTTAAAAAATATGATTTGGTTAATACCTAAAAGATGCTAAAAGTATTTTTTTGGGTGACAGATTCACAAAGTGCTCTGTTAATTGAATAGTAATTGAATCTTAATCCCACAAAGTTTGTAGGTAATTTTCCTGACAGAGCACAGTAATATTTTTTAGGCAGAAGTACTAAGGAAGCAGAGCACTTGCTGGTGAGTTCTAACTGAGTCTAAGAATTAGAGGAGTCTGAAGTGTCAGAATTTTTAAAACGTGAGTTTCCTGATACCCCATGTTTGTAGGTGTTATTCTCTTTCAAATGTAAAGAATTCCTTTTTATGTGTTGAGGACTTAATCTGTTGTACTTGTGGAGATTAAATTCTTGTTTGTGGACATATGACCCTTAGGTAAGATGGTGTAGCGGGTTGAGTTTT
>WEKY01025660.1:13418-48973 GCA_013390045.1 Picathartes gymnocephalus
ATTTCCCCCTACCTCATTCCCTATCCCACCACAACTGCCCATCTGCCCATCCCTAATTTTCCTGTTCTTCCCTCAAACCAACCCTTCCTCGAGCCAGGTATCCAAAGCCAGCGGGATTTTCCTTTGGAAAAAAGCAATTTCCATGGACGCCGTCGCCGCTAATGGCTCCCGATCGCATCTAATTCCCACAGCAAATTCCCGCTAATCCCGCTTGTCTGGGCTGCGCTACCTGAGGGAAATAATATCCATCCGTCCTCCCCTCTTTCCCGCTTGTTTGCCAGGACTCTTCCAATATATTTTAATCCCGCCATTTATCTTTGTCAACGGAGGACAAGGAATTATCTGCGGGAGAGCAAACGGAGGAGCGGGAGCTTGGAATTGTTCACCAGTGGAAAGCAGGTGTTCCCCAATCCCGCCTTAATTTCCTGGCGAAAACAACTTGGATCGTTCTCCGGCTGCATCCCCGCGCCGGCAATAGGAGTGGAGGGAAATTCCAGGGTTTGGATTTAATCACGCCAGGGACGAGGTGGGGAATAATCCAAGACTTTATATTTGGTGGAATATTTCGGCTCCTTTTTTTCCCAGTTTTTTTTGTTTGGTTTTTTGTTTGTTTGTTTTTTGTTTGAATGAACACCCCACCACTCCTCCTTCCCTGTATTCCCACTGCTCCCCCTGATCCCGGCCCATTCCCGGTGTTTTGGGGACGAATTTTGGAATTGAAACCCCTCCTTGGAATCCTCCTGAGCAATTTCCAGCGCTTTCCCTGTATTCCCACCGCTCCTCATTCCCGAGCTTTGCCTGGTTTCCCCCCATTCCCCGCTGTTTTCCCTCCTGGCACCGCACTTCCCGATGCCTTTGGAGACGCATTCCTGCACTTTTCGGGAAGAGCCATCAGCAGCCACTTCTAATTGGGGGGCTCCTGAGCCGCTCCAGCTTTTTTTTTTTTTTTTAAGGAATTTTTTAAAGCCTGCCTTAAATGGGGCTTTAAATGGGGCGTCCTAATGAGCCTCATTACAGCAGATCCTGGGATTTAATTATCCCGGGAAGGGAAATTCCCGCGGCCGCAGCCACCCCTCGTGTCACCCCTGGCGTCACCCGCGCCCCATAAAGCATTGGAATGAGGCGAACTCCACTCAGGAATTCGCCTTCCCTCAGCGCTGTCACCGGGAGCGGAGGGTGCCGGGAGTTATGGGGTGCTGGGGACACGCGTCCCTGTCCCCAGTAAATCCAGGGAAAAAATCCCGGGATTTCAATAAAGGAGGCTTTATGGAGCGGCAGAATCCAGCGGCGCCTTGGAATAACCGAGCGCCGCTGGCTTGGGATCAGGGCGGGAGCCTCCCGGGAAAATCCCAGCTCCTTTCCATGTTATTCCTATCCAAAAATCGCGGGAATTATTCCCGCCCGTGCCCAGCGCCACAGAATTCCAGGCTCCTAAAAAAAAAAAGGGAAGCGATTCCCAAAGGAAAAGGCTTTCCCAAAGATTTGTTCTCATTTTTTCCCAGCTGTTTTCTCCCATATCCCGGGAGTTCAGGAAGGGCGGGAAGGAGACCCAGGGATTCGTGGCTGAGGGGACAGGGATGGGTGGCACGAGGGACATTCCAAGGTCTCCGGAAAACCGGGAGATCCGCGAGGCCGGACTCAGTGGGAGACCGGGATTTAGGAGGAGGAGGGGGGCTACAGGGAGGCCGTGGAGCGGGATCTGCTCCCTCGGCGGCTCCGGGTGATGGTTTTTTTTCGGGAATTCCAACATCTGGAATGAGCGAACCCATCGGTAATTCCCTCTGGAAGCGCTCTCTCCCCAGAAGTCACTAGGTGGCGGCCTAAGGCATCCTTTGCCTTTGGAAAAGTCGTGGAAGTTGGGAATGCGGCTGCTTTCTTTCCCCCCCCGCCGCCTTTCCCGGTTTTTTGAAATCCCGAATTTCTGACAGACCGAGGGCTCGGAGAGGAGGGCGCCTCTGGATCTGCTGCATCCCAGGATTTGGGCCCGGGAATAAAGGTGGGCAGTGGCCCCAAACCCCAGGAATGGCGAGGTTTTCCAAGAGGAAAACGGCGGCTGAGGCAGGGAAAGGGGCTCGTCCTACTGGTGAGGTGAAAAATGCTGGAATTCCCGGATTTGGGCCGCATTGTGGAATTCTGATGCCACTTAAATGGGAATTCCTGGTTTTGCCTTTATTCCTTGCCCATTTTTGTGGGTTTTTTTGGTTTTGGTTTTTTTTTTTTCCCGTGGGCTTTTTCATGGAATTCTCTGAAAATATCGATTTTTAATTTAGTTGGTGTTGGGGTTTTTTTTTTGGTTCTTGTTTGTTTGTTTGTTTGTTTGTTTGTTTGTTTTTTAAGAGGAATTTTGTTTCCCAGAGGGAAGGATGTTTCCCAGGAGCACGGAATTCCCCATGGGTTTGCATCCCATGAAACAGCCAGGATTGGAAGGGAGGATATTTTTCTCCCAAATTTTCCCGTCACTGGCAGGGAATTTGTGGAGGTTTGATTCCCTCCAGATGTTCCCAGCGTCTCTGTGGATGTCAGGCAGGATCTTCCCGCTCCCTGGAATGGGATTCAGGAAGGGCAGCTCCTTCCCAGCCTGGAACATCCATTCCCTGAGGAGAATATTCCTTCCCTGCCTGGAATATCCATTCCCTGAGGAAAACACTCCTTCTAGGCCTGGAATATCCATTCCCTGAGGAGAATATTCCTTCCCTGCCTGGAATATCCATTCCCTGAGGAGAATATTCCTTCCCAGCCTGGAATATCCTTTTCCTATGGAATTTCAGGCGATTCCAAGACTTCCTTTGGACACCCAGCTCCCAAATCCCAGGACGGTTAACTCCACAATCCCAAATCCATGGGGAAGTGTGTTCCCAATCCTATTCCTGGCACAACCCCACGGAGTTGTGTCCTATCCTTGGCCGAAGAGAGGCTGGAAATGAAAAAAATTCCCCCAAAAAACTCCGGGATGTGCCAGAACTTTTTCTTTTTATTAAAATCCGGAGCGAGGCTGAGGAGGGACACACCTGGATTTGATTTCTTGCAATAAAAATTCCAGTAATTCCCCCCCAAACCAATTCCCGAGCGCTGGTTCCAATCTCCAGACCCTCAAGATGGATTTTAAAGGCTCTTGTAAAAGGAGGAATATTCCAATAATTCCGGTGCCTAATTCCAAGATCATCTTTGCCTTTATTTGACAGGAAAAGGGGAACGTGCAGAGGATTTCATTTATATTTTCCCCTCTCTTTTTTTTCTCGGGAGGCAGCAGGTCTGGATGAAGGATTGGTGTAGGAGAAGGGAAAAGAGAGAGGGATGCCAAGAATTGGCATCACCAGGAGGATGGGCAGAGACAGGGGAAAAAAAATCAGGAAAAAGCAGGAATTTTAAGGATTCGCACCTAAAAAATCAGGAGAAGGAAATATTAATTTAATAAAACAATCAGCAAAGGTATAGATCTAAAATTGCTTTGAAACATGGGAAAACGGAATAAGGAAAGTTAATTAAAATAATTAATTAGGGAATTAATAGTTAAATTATTTTGAAACATGGGAAAATGGAATAAAATAAGGAAATATTAAATAAAAACAAACAATTAATAAGGAATTTGATTTTAAAGGATATTAATAATTTTAAATTAGAATAAATAAAAATTCAATTAAAATGCAGTTTGAAATAATTTAAAATTGAATTCAAATTAAATTCAAATTAAATTCAAAATAAATTACATTAAATAGAAATTAAATAGGAAATAATTTTAAATTGAATTGCCATTAAATTGCAATTAAATTTGAAATTAATTTTAATTAAATTTCATTAAATTAGTATTAAAATAAAATTTAATTTTAATTAAATTTAAAATAAATGGTATTTAATTTAATATTATTTTAATTACATTTAAATATTAAAATACAGGNTAATTTATTCCTAATTTTTAAATTAATTCCTATTTTTCCCGCATTATTAAAATTTGCATCCAGGTAGGAGTGAAAATTCCCTTTCTGGGACTGCTGAGGCCAGTCCCAGTGGGAATTTCAGAGTTCCCAATGCTTAATAATTAATAATTAACAATTAACAATTAATAATTAATATTTGATAATTAATTTTACTACGTTATTAATTTTTTATATTTTTATATTTAAAGCCTTGTTTTTAATAAT
Organism: Picathartes gymnocephalus; assembly: GCA_013390045.1. Classification (NCBI taxonomy): domain Eukaryota; kingdom Metazoa; phylum Chordata; class Aves; order Passeriformes; family Picathartidae; genus Picathartes; species Picathartes gymnocephalus. The sequence goes on from WEKY01025660.1 coordinate 17,558, forward strand.
TTTGAGATCTGGGAATGGCCCCTTTCAGTTCCATGGAATCTCCTCCTCCCTAAGGAATGAGGAAAACCGGAATTTCCTCCAAAACTGGGAATTTCCTGGCAACAGTTTAAACCCCTTATAAATCGCCGGGCTTTGGGGAAGTTTGGATTGATTTTATCCCAGCCTCGCAAACGTTCTGCCTGAGAAAGCGCCAAACGTGCCTCCACCATTTTTACAATTGGGCTCGGCCCGGCGCTGGCTGATGACGTCATCGGCAAGCGCCGCCGCGCCCTCGGAACCCGGAAGAGAGAGCCAGCCCTCAGCAGCAAAACCGAACCCTGCCGCGGCGCCTGTGGATGACGTCATCAGCCAGCGCCGCCTCCGGGATCTGTGAATTCCCTGCACACCGCAAGCCTTAAAAGAAAAAACCTCAAAAATGAGAGGAAGCCCCAAAAGCGCCCAGACGAAACGCAAAGTCTCCGAAAAGCACAAGGCACAGCAAGAGCCAAAAGTTAGGAAAATCTATCCACAAACACCAGAGGTTTATGTCCGGAAAGGAGACAGAGGAGACCTTTTACACTCTTCCAATAGAGGGAGAGGCCATGGGGCATTTCCCCGGGGATCTCTCCAATTTTTGGAGGACGCAGCCTCCTTCTTATCCCAATTTCCCGGCTGCAGTTCCCTCTCTTTCCCCATTGGCTGAGGTATTTGAGAGGCACAGACTTCCCGGAGCGCCCTGTACCTGAGATTCCCTTCCTATATATAACCCCCCCTTTTCAATTTTTCTTCTTTTAATTCCTGGAATTCACGGTTCTTCCCAGCGTTGCTTTCCTCTCTCAAGATACAATTTCATTTATCAGCAGACCTGCGGCTGGTTTGTAAAGACCAATCTCCCTCGTTCCATCCCTCAGTCAGTGGAATCCCTCCTGTTATTTCTTTTATCTCTCAGTGCCGGTTTTACCTGTCCCAGCCTGTTTGTAAAGACAAGTCCCTCATTCCTTTCGCCCCCAAGAGAGAGCTCTCCAAAACAAAACAAAACAAAAAAACCAAAAGCAAAACCCCAAAAAGAGCAGAGTCCCCAAAGCCCAAACCCGCCCCAGTTTTGTCGTGCAATTCTTTTTTCTGCCCTCTGGCTCCTCCCAAGGGCCGCCATTGCTCCCGTTTTTCCCAGGATGGGGCTGCCCCATCCCGGCTGGAATGCTTGGATTTAATATTTTAGTCCTGTTCTTCCTGGATGCTGACGAAATCCAGACTGGATTGGAGGGATGCTGCTCCCGCGGGAGCAGAGCCGCGTTCCAGAGGGCGCCGCAGCCGCTGGCACCTGTGATTCCCTAAAATAATTCTTATATGGAATCCCTAAAATAATTCTTATATGGAATTCCCAGCCTTGGGAAGCTGAGCTTTGCTCAAAGGGCTGGGCGGAAACTTGGGGTTGACTGATTCAAATCCTCTGGATTTTATTGTTGGGAATAACAATCAAAAATATTCCTGGTTTTCTGCTGGCACGAGGGAATCCGGGAGGCTCCAAGCGCCTGTTCCAGGCATTTTGATCCCACTTTTCAGGGAAAAGCAGGAGCGGGTTTTACTCCGGGAAAATCCGCTGCTGCCATCCAGAAACATCCAGCTGCATCCCTTTGGATATCCCGGGAATCCACCAGGAAAATCTGCTTTGGATAAGGGAGGGATCGGGGTGGGACTGGCTGGGGCTTTTCCAGGCTCATTCCCAGGTGTCCCAGCGGGGTCGGAATGGGATGATCCCTTCCTAAGGGAAATCCTTCTGGATGAATCCCGGGGGAAAAGCGGGAAGGCTGGATGATGAAGACCTCTGCGGGCATCTGGCTCCCGTCTGGAAGCGGCGCTGGGAATCCCAGGCCAGGCGGGGATTGTGCCGGAGCATCCGTCTGTTTTCACACGGCCGGGAATGCTGGAAGCCTCCAGCCCCGGAGGATCATAAATCCCGGCTTTTCCCTGAAACTCAGCCCTGTCCAAACCCCCCGCACAAAAGGCCAGCTCATTCCTGGGATTTATGGCCTCCCGGGAAGCGCTGGGCGATTAAGGCTTGGCCACCAACACGGAGCGAACAGTAGGAACCCCGACAGCTCCGACTGGGAATGTGGGCCGGGGTGTATCAAGCAAATCCGGGAGAAGTCCGTGTCTGTTTGGAAAAGCAGGAGATGTATGGCATGTTTGGGAGACGGGTCTGGCTCGGGAACGTTTTGGGAGGGTTGGAATTCCGAGTCAGATCTGAGCCGGGTGTAGCCAAGGCAAATATACAGCTTCAGGCAAGGAGCTTTTCCAAGGGTAACAACAACATTCCTGGGCAAGTGAGGTCATCCCGAATTTTCCAGGCTGGGATTAAAAAAAAGACGAGGGGAAAAAGTGCTGGAAAAATACAGGAGGGGGGAAAAAATAGGATAAAATACGTTGGAAGTGGCTGACAAAAAAAACGGGAGATGGGAAGGGAGAAGGTCCTGGTGGTTCATTTCCAGGGAATAAAATTGGATATTTGGGTATTTTTTCCGTCTTAATCCCGTTTTTCCTCATTTAATCAATCTGTCCCACTCACCAGCATCACAACCCTTCCCGAAAATCCTGCTGGAGATGGAAAAGCAAAGGGAGAGAAGGCAGGGCGTGGTGGGAAACTCCTTTTGGATGGATCCGGGTGAGATCCGCCTTTCCCTCGGGATGGGCAGGGAAGGGATGCTCCGGGGAGCGCGGCTGTGCCGGGTAGGAGGGGATTTATGGGATTGAAGAGTGCTGGAAAGGGGAATTCCGATGGATCCCAGGATGGAAGGAAAGAATGATGGGGAGAGGGATCCCGGGAAAGTGCCTGGACACGGCTGAGGTGCGCCGGGAACATCCTGGATCTATCCTCAGGGAATTCCTTATCCCGTGGCTCTGCCTGCCTGCCAGAAGTGTGGAATAACCATGGAATGCTTGGAATTCCATGAACCTTAAGATCCCTCCCAGCCCGAGTCCCTCCGGCTTTCCCCCCAGTTTGTTAAAATCCCGGATTTTCTCTTTGATTCCAGCGATTCCCTGGAATAATCCCGGGTTGGGAAGGCACTGGAGTGCCGTGGGTCTGGAATTCCCGTTTTCCCTGTTTCCCAGAACCCCCACAGCTCCCATAAATTTCCCAGCGGCCGCGTTTATGAGGTGCGAAGCTGTAAAGCAGCTCCTGAATTTTCCACACCTTCCTCCTGCTCTAGAGGCCGATGGAGCACCGGGAATTTTTCCTCCCAGTCCTCACGTTTGTTTCCCAGTGTTCCAAAAGGAGCAGAGGAAGCCTAGGGATCATCCCGTGAGGATGGGCAGGGACACCTCCCACTATCCCGGGCTGCTCCAAGCCCCATCCAGGGGTGGGAATTCCAGGGGTGGGGAAAGGCTTGGATGGCAAAGTCATCCCAAATAATCTTTTCTCTCCCATCAGGAGAGGGAAATGTGGGAATACTTTTCCCTTGGGATGAGATGAAGCTTCCCTACAGGAGCAGTGCAATCCCTGGATACTTCAGGCTTTCCAGGAGGGAATATTTGCCTTGGGAATGCTCCCGGGAGCAGGGAAAAGTGGGGCTGGGAAGAGAGACAAATTAAATTACCTGGAATTCTTGGCAGGAGTGGGAAGAGGGAAGCACCCATGGAAAATCCAGGCTCCTGCTGGAATTCTGCCCTCAGACTGATTGGGAGAAGAGGGATAAGCAGCATCCGGATGGAAAACACGGCTCTGCCTGGCTTGGGATTCCTATCCATGAATTGTTGGAGGATCTGGTGAGGGAAATAAACAAGGAATTCTTGGAGTGGTGAATCCTTTATCCAAGAAATCTCAGGGCAAATTTGCTTCCATGTTTGAGGCGGTTTTGGGGAGTTTTTCTTCCCTGGGAATGATGGAATTTTAGGGTTGTGCTGCTGCAGTGCAGTGGGAATGGTTTCCCAAGCCTGGATCCCATTGGATTCTCAGCTCCTCAGCTGGAAGAAAGGAAAAGCCAGGAGTGTTTTCCATACGTCCAGGAGCAGATCCATAGGGTCTCTCTGCTTCCGTGGGAGAAGGGGCAGGATGAGAGGAAAACACCCTGGCTGTGCCAGGGGAGGGTCAGGTTGGATTCAGGAGGAATTTTTTCATGGAAAGGGTAGTAAAGCATTGGAATGGGATGGGTCCCCATCCCTGGAGATGTCCACAGGATCTCTGGATGTGGGAATTGGGCACAGGTTGGGCTCTGATCCCAGAGGGCTTTTCCCACCTAAACAACTCCCTAATTCTGGGATTGTCCCTCCCTTTCCAAGGAATTCCGTGTGTGCCTGTGCCCCCTGCCCACCCAGCCAATTAATTCCCATCTCCAGCAGGACAAAACCAATGGAAAATGCTCCTGGAGCTCATTCTAAGCCCTATTTCTAAAAATTCCCCGTTGTTTTTTTTTTACCTTCCCGACGTCCAACCGCAGCCAAAAAAACTCAGGAGCCTCCGGCCCTGCTTAGCTGGAGAAGTCCAAACGAGCTCCAGGTTTTCCAGGCAGTTCATTCCTCATTTTCCGTGGCTCGGATTGTTTATGTTCCCTCCGCTTCCATGAAAACCACGTCTTCATTAAAGCTGAAAAATGGACTTTGGGATTGATGGGAAGCGCCGCGTTCCCTCGGCCACCGGCGGGAATGGGAGTTCCAGGGAACAGCTCATTCCCGGCTGATGGATGGTGTTGGAATGTTATTTATTTCTCTCTGGGTTTTCCAGCTGGTTGGATTTAAAAAAAGAAAAAAGAAAAAAAAGAAAAAAAAGAAAAAAAAAAGAAAAAAGAAAAAAAAAGAAANTAGCCACTTAGAAATTGTACTTACAGATTTTTTAAAAAGAAAAAAAAAGGAAAAAAAAAATGGCAGGAAAAGAGCCAAGGAAAAGCCCAGCCAAGATTTGGGATCTCAGGGAGATAAAATCCCGGGCATCGTTTTCACCCTGGAGCTGAGGAATAGGGAGAAACATTGGAATGGGTTTGGAGTCCTCATCCCTGGAGGTGCCCGAGGATTTAGGGGCAAAATTCTGGGAATAACCAAGTGGTCTCTGCTTGAGCATCCAAAGGAACCCCAAAATCCTGGATCCAGATGTTGGTCCAGGTTCCAACCCCAGCCATAGGATTTTCCCAATAGTGGGATTCCGGCTGTCCTGGACATCCCCATTCCATCCCGTTGGAGTGCTGGGATTTAAGGATCAGGATCCCAGAATTTGGGAAATTTGGGAAATAAGGAAAGAAATTCCCCACATCCCAAGTGCCTCCCCTCCCTGACCACTCTGGATCTGCCATTCCAGATTTGCCATTCCCAGGGCCTCTGGAGCATTCCCTCCTCTCCCAAATGGACACCAGGGGAAACTGTGGAAGATCAGAAAAATGCAGGACACTTCCCAAAATTCCTGCCTCGGAAGCCTTGGCAGATTTTCCTTTGCCTCATCCAATATTCCCAAAGTCCTGAGTAATGGTTTCCAGTTCGGATGCTCCCAATGTACAACAGGAGTTCCGCTTCTGCCACTGGAACTGAGGGAGAATGGGGTGGGAAAAGGAGGAATGTTGCAGTTAATGCCGAACAATTCCTGGTTTTATTCCACATTTCCCTGAGCCAAACTTTTCCCTTTTTTCGGGAGGAAAAGGAATTCCTTCCCTTCCTGCTTGGCTACAACAGGTTTATCCCAAGCTCCTCTGGTTTTCCAGGATCCTGGAGCCTGGAAAAGGGGGAAGATGGGATTTATTTTGGGCTGGAATGATAACTCCAAACTGGGATTTTATGGGATTTTCCTCCTTTTCCAGGCATCCACCACATCCCTAAATTCCCCCCTTGGGATGCACCTATATTCCCAAGGCTGTTTGATTCCCTCCTGGAATTGTTGGATCTCACTAAAAAAGCACTAAAAGCTGGATTTTTCCTTGCTTTCAGGTGTTATTCCCATATTTATGAAGGTGTAAATATTCTCTTTTCCCAAAAAAACCCTGACCTCACAAAAGTTTGGTTTTTCCTAACTGGGAATGATGAGGGATGCAGGACAGGGAATGGGTGTCACATCCACCAGCTGGGGACAGGAATATCCATTGGAAAACAGAACATTAAATTCCCTTTTCCCAAGTTTTAGCATCCAGGTGCGTTTAACCCAGAGAGTAAAAATCGTCTGGGATCATAGGAGAATCCAGGTTATCCTGTTTCCCTATTTCCTTGATGTGGGTTTGGTTCCACGGGATTTTTGGGATTTGAGATTCTGCCATGCTAAAGGAGATGGGATGAGGGATGCAGCCATTATTTGGGAATGGCTTTTCCCTGCCTTGCAGCAAAATCTGGGATTGCGCCAGGGACCCAAGGTGCGTTATTCCCAAGATTTTCCCTTTGCCTGGCAGCAATGCCTGGAAGCTCCATCATGGCGCATTGGGCTTTGTTTTTCATTCCAGGCACCTCAACTGGAAAAATAAGGAGAAGGAGGGGGAGTCCAAATCCAAACAACCCAGCAGCTGGAATTTTGTCTGGAGCTCAAGGCAGGGAAAACTGATTTATATCGGCTCCAGGAGCAAGCTCCAAGCTGCTGTCACTGGGATGAGGGCTTGGTGTTTTTCCTGCCTTTGGAATTCTCAGGTGCCAGATTCCGAAGGGTGGCCGTGCCCAGCTTTTCCCTGATTTACGGCTCCTCCTGGATCTCCCGGGGTTGGAATGGGTCCTGGCAGGGTGTAAATCAATCCCAATCTCCCAAGTCCCAGCATTCCCAGGGCTGTGTCCCTGCTGAGCCCTTGGCTCTCCTCCTTCTTCTCCAGAATTTTCTCAAAATCCGATGGAAGCCGGAACGTTCAGCCGCTCCAGAAATGCTCCCGACGGGCAAAGCGTTCCTTAACTCCATAAAGGATGGAAAAAGCTGGATTTGGGATGAGAAGCTGGGAGGGAGGAGGGCGTATGCCTTCTGGATTGAGGGATTTGGGATTTTTTAGAGAATTCCTGCTAAAGACCACTCCCAAATCCAAGCTCTGCCTCACTGCTTCCAGGTCAAGGGAGTTTTTCCTTGTTGAATCCTTGTCCTTCCTCCAACAGAAGTTGAAATCCAGGCTCTCCCTTCTGGAGAGGGAAGAGCTGTGCTGGAAAACCGCACAAATCCCAGAAAATGGATTTTCTGGGACTTGGGGATTTTGGTGGAAAAGCCAGAAGGCAGCCAGAATTCAGGGATTTAAGAGTGATTCCTTGGGATCATCTCTCCCAGTATGCCCGACTGGTGATTCCTGAAAACCTGGGAAATGCCTTTGTTGGGAATGGAGGAAAGAACAACCGTGGACAGCAGGGAATGGTGGGAATGGTAGTGCCGAATCCCTCTGGAATGCTGTTTTATTTTACCCCAGGAATGATGGAGGAGTGGGGAAAACCTTGGGATGATGGAATAGTTTGGGCTGGAAGGGATCTTCAAGCTCATCCCATTCCATGGGCAGGGACACCTTCCACTGTCCCAGGTTTCTCCAACCTGGAATATTCCAGGGATGGGCCATCCATGCAGCCTTTGATCCTTCCTGAATCCCAGGATAGGCTGGGTAAAAATGCAAATTTTGAGAAGTTTTGGGATTTTTAAAGGGGATTTAAAGACAAAATAACTCCAGTGCCTTGAAAAGGAAAAAGGTTTGGGATGCATCAGCTACGAAACTTGGGATTTGGGAGAAAATCCTGCGTGGTTTCATTTGATTTTCCTGGAATTTTTATGACCAAAAAGGGAATTGCTCAAAGGACAAAGGACGAGGATAAAACATCTGGATGGAAATAAATTGGATTTTTCCTTGAAAATTGCATTTTTAGTGGAAAATGGGCTGTGCTTGGCCTCAGGCTGTGCCGAGGTCAAGGGACGCCATTCCAGATGTATCCCCGTAAATGAAAACACAGGAAAAATGGGGAACAGAGCCCCAGATTCCCTAAAATCTTAGGGAACAGATAAAAATTCCCAAGGAACAGCTCAAAAACTGCCTCATCCTGAACTTATTTTGGTCCTATTCCCAAATTCCTCCATGTCACCGCTGTTCCTGCTGGCAGCCTCTCCGGAATGTGTTATCCCAAATGTGTCAGCTCCTGCGCCGGGATTTCATTGGAATTGAGTGCTGCATTAATCCATTGGCTGGAGTTCATCCTTTTCCTTGTAAATCCGTCCTCTCCTGCCTCCGGCATGCGGAGCCCAATATCCAGGGGGAAACGGAGCCTTTGATCTCTTCCTTGTGGGAGAGGTTTCCCGGGATTCCAGGCAGATCCCTTTGCCTGGCTGCTGCCTGTAAAAATTTGGGAGCATCAATGGATGGCTTGGGGAGGAGGGGAAGGGCCGAGGTTTCCCACAGCTGGAATTAAATATTAATTAGTTCTGATAAATTGGATATTGGGAAGGAATGTGAGGGTGGGGAGGCCCTGGAAAAGTTGTGGACACCCCATCCCTGGAAGTGCCCAACTGCAGGTGGGACAGGGCTTGGAAAAACCTGGGATGGTGGAATGAGAGGATCTTTGAGGTCCCTTCCAAGTTTTCTGCTTCCCAAGCTCCGGCTGGCGTTTGCTGCCTCTCCGAGGGCTCTTTCCATGGATCAGGAGAGATCCAGCGGCATGGGATGGAATCAGGGAAGCACAGCTCTGGAATGCCAGTGCCAAAGGGTGCCAGAGCTTTTCCCCGGCTGCCGGGAGCATGGTGATGGATATCCATCCCCAGCATGCCAAGGGAGCTGTGTTTTTCTGGGAAGCAGGTGCTGTTTGTAAGGAAGGTGGGAGTGCAGAGCCATGGAATCGCTCATTCCCACAGTCCTTTCACCCTGTTTTTACCAGGAAGAGTCCCAGCACCCATTTCAAAGCATTCCATCGGGAGCTGCAGGTGGAGAAACCTGGAATGCTGGCAGGGATGGATCAGGTGCTCCTGAGTCATCCAGGAGCTGGGAATTGATCCCCATGTGCTGGGTCCATCCATGAGATTCCACGGAGCTGGGACACAGGGAATTGTTGTGGTGCTCCACAGGGATATCTGCAGTATCCCTGGCAGTGGATGCTGTTCCAGGGATGTTGGGATTACCCAGACCAGTCTCATCCTACAAATCCAACCCCTTCCCAGGCTGGAGTGTTCCTGGGAATGTCACAATCCCAGCTTTGGCCACTATGCAGATTCCTTGAGTGGGTTTTGGGTTAAATCCCTGGAGTTTGGGTCAAATTCCTGGGTTTTGGGTCATGTCTTCTCACATAACCGTTTTTAACAGCATCAAACCCCTGGGAAGTGGCACTGTAGGGAAAAACTTGGAGAGACCCTTAGTGAAAAATGGGAAGAGAAGTGAGAAGAGTCCAGGATTTGCTATTTTTAGTGTTGTGTTTGCCTGAATTCCAAGCTTGCCTTGTGTTTTCCTTGGATTCAGCCAATGCTTTTGGAACTCCTGGGGCTGCCAGGGCTAGACCAACAATCCTTAACCCCAAAAGGAGCCAGCCAGGAATTCTGTGGGATGAGGGAGTGGAGCCTGGAGCTCTTCCCGGATTATCCAGCAGCTGGGATGTGCCTGGGTTTGCTGGGCAGATTCCCATGGCACGAGGTGGAAGAATCTTGGAATCACATCCTTCAAGTGCCACATCCATGTCTGGGACATCCCTACCAGGGCTGGACAAAATTTTGGGAAGGTGGAAGGGTCCAGGTTTTGTCCCTGGAGCTGGAGGAGGTAAGAGAAAATGGAGAAAAATCCTCTCTTTTCCCAATAATTGATTTTGGAGGAGCAAATCCCAAGCCCAAGGAACCAATCTGCTGGGCTCATCCCAAACTTTTTTATCCTAAACTCCATTTCCTGGCCTAAAAATCCCTAAATTTTCCCACTCTGGCAAAAGTGTCAGAGATGCTCCTGTTTATCCTTTGCTGCCCTCCTTTGCTTCCCAAGAACCGGTTATTTCCTTGGATTTATTTGCCGTGGCTCCCCCAAACCACTGGAGGATAAACAGGATGAGGGAATGTTAATTGATTCATTCATTCATTCATTCATTAAGGCATTTGGGGAGGCTTTGAAAGGGGGTTTTCCCTGATTTTTCTTTCTTTCCCTGGTTTTTCTTTCTTTCCCTGATGTTTATTCCCAGTTCCCGTCCTCCAAGGCTCTGCTTTTTCCTTAAGGGTTTGGGCTGTTCTCATCCACCTGTGCCAAGAATCCAGCTTGGATTGGAGGTTGGATCCGAGGTTGTGGGTGAGTTGGCAACAGCATTCCGAAATTCTGCAGCAATTCCATTGGATAATTCCAGACCGGATCCATGACTGGCTTGAAAAGAGAGATGTTTCTATCCTGGATATAACACAGGAGTTTTTATCCATTGGTTTTCCAGGGATCGGCGTTTTATCATGGGAAACACTAAGCAGGGCTCAACCGGGATTTGTAACCGGTTCCCTGTATTTATTGGAATTTTACTTTCACAGATTCCCAGCCTTACGAGCAGGGAGAGTCTTCACGTGGCTTTTCCTTGCTGAGGCAGCTTGGAAGTTTGGGGAAGGGCAATTTGGGATTATTAGGGTGGATCTGGAACCATTTTTATAAGGCTGCAAATCTGCCAAGGATTTAAATCAAAATCTCCATCCTCGTGTTGGCTTTGGACACTGAAAGATGGATTTTTATCCCTTAAAAAAGCAGGGAAAGAGTCTGGAGGTGGCCGGGCTGTGCAACAGGAGCCGACTGTAACATTTTTCCAAGGATTCTCCTGGGCTCCAGATGTGCGGGCTGGGAAAGCCGTTAACGGCCCCAATTAGGCTTTAATTTATCTTCGTTTCCTCAGCGCTGCCGTTAAAAGTCACACCCCAGAGCCATTAAAGCTCCGCATTCCCGTTCCCGAGTTTTGTCAGGTGCTGGCCAGCAAATCCAACGCCGAACTGGACTTCATTCCCCGAAAAAAAAAAAAAAGAAAAAAAAAGAAAAAAAAAGGGGGTTTAAATGGGTCAGGAGCCTTTCCCTGGACATCTGCTCGAGGGATAACATGGGGATATTTAAAAGGCTTGGAAGGAAAACAAATAAAGGCTTCCACGTTCCCAAGGAATTTCAGCCCCTCGTCCAGCCCGTTCCCAAATCCCCCCCTTTTGGCAGGAGAGCCATGGCATTAAACATCCAAGGAGATTTATTGGGGATAATTTATGGCCGGAGCAGCCGAGCTGTGGGTTCGGGGGAGCAGAGCTCACCACGGGCAGTGTTTTCCTTCCTGCACATTCCGATTGTTTTAGTTTATTCCAGAGGCACGGCTCGGGAGCTCATTTATTCCCGGTACACATCAACACGTGGAGTGAGATCACTCCCGTTCCTGGGGGTCGGCAGGCTGGAGGTGATGAAATCATGGATTTATCCACAGCTTATTCCAGGCGTTTGATTGAGCGAGATCAATTTGGGCTCAGCCGACAACGTTTCCCGATGTTCCCAAGCAGCCGCTAAAATAATTATCGGGATCTGGGAGCGTGGAGCTGCTCCTGACACATGTTGGGAGCGAGGAGAGGACAGTTCCAGGCACTAAAAATACATCCCAGATGGAAAACTCATCCAGCTCCAAGGGGGGAAAGCTCAACCTGCTGGAGGTTGTTATAAATCGGGAATGGGACAGCGAATGTTTGGGATAAGCCGAGTCCCCAGTAGGTCTTTCCTGCCATCCGTGAACTCCTGACCTTTTTTCCTTGGAGAGCTGTTAAAATGGAGGCAAGAGGGCAGAGGGAGTTGTTTTCCAGCCCCTTTTGCACTTGTGTGGTCTGGAAAGGGAACAGATTTTTCCCTGCCCTTTTCCAGGAGACGGACATGGGGATGAGGGGAAAGCAGAGACACGGCTTTACTGAACCTTCCCAAGGCATCCAGGGAATCGGGAGCCGCCTGGGACGTGGCATGGGAGCGGCGTTTCCATCCTGTCAGGGAACGTTCACTTTGCTGACAGCTTCGGATGGGATTTGGGATATTCCTGGTGGGGCGGTGGAAAATAGGGAAAAAGAGAGCAATTTGCTGCTCTGGAAGTTTAAATCCATGGTCGGGAGGGGGTGGATTCCCTTTGGGATGCCCCTCACCTTGGAGAGTGGCATCACAGGGATGAGGGAATGAGGGATGGGATTCCTTATGGATTAAGATGAGACCTGGGGATATTTTTAATTTATTTGTTAGCTGGACAATGAGCCAAAATAGAACAAAATGGGAAAATAAGCTGGAATACATGCCAGGATTTCAGGAAATCGTCCGAGGGCACCGTCCTGTGGGCTGGAGCCATGGGAAGGCGACATTCTCAGGAATTACCATGCCAGGAATACCAGGCATCCGACACCAGGAGGATGCTCGTATCCAACCAGCCACAGAGATGAGTTATCCCAGAAAACAGTGCAGCATCTTCTCGAAATGGATCCGACCGGTAAAACCAGACAGGGGGATCCCTTTCCCTCCACACAGCCGTTCCTTCCTGTGCTGCAATTCCAAGGACAATCCTAGGGAACGCCGAGTGCTTTCAGCTGTGCCGGAGCGATGAAATATTCCAGACACGTGGTCCCAGGGCTGATCCCAAGGTAGACAGTGCCTGGAAACACGGAGAAGGTTTTTTGGGAATGAGCAGCGCGTGAAAGTGGATTTCCAGAGTGTGAGGCTTTGGGTGTAGGATGGGGGGAATTCCCCCAGGAATTTAGGGATTTGGTGGCAAACTGGGGGATTTGAATCATGGAATTCCAGACTGGTTTGGGTTGGAAGGGACCTTAAATCCCATCCCATTCCAACCCTGACACCTTCCTCTATCCCAGGTTGTTCCATGCCCAACCTGGCCTTGGACACTCCCGGGGATGAAGCATCCACAACTTCTTTGGGAAGCTGTTCCAAAACACAACACAAATGTTACTTCCAAAAAAATTAAATCCCCAAAAAATTAAAGCCCTTGGACAGTTAAATTCCCTCCCCTCTCTCAACACTTCATCCCTGCGTCTTTCCCCTTTGGAATGATGGCTCTCTGGGATGTGCAAGAGATCCAAAGGTATCCCTTGCCTCTGGATGTCACCCAAATATCCCAGTATTGACTGGGCAAAATCCCAGTGGTTTGATGATTCCCTGGATTAAAGGGACGGCTTTTCCAAGGGAATTAGGATGGAAAGTCCTGCTTTCCATCTGTAGTCAGTGGAATTTGGGAGATTTGGAGCCGCAGCTTAAGCAGGAGTTGAAGGATCCACAGGAGCATGAAAACTTTGGGAGGAGTGGGAAAACCAGGCGGTAAATAGGATATTTTTCTCCCAGAACGCTGGAATTCTCCAACGATCCCATCTGGCCCTCAGGATCATTGGAATGGCCTGGATTGGGGTGGGTGGTTACAAATGTGCCCAGAGCTTTCCCTGTGCCTTTTCCAAATCCCAGACTTTTGTGGCTGGAAGGGCTCAGCTTTGATGAATCCAATCCCTCATCCAGCCCGCTCCAGAGGCAGGGCCTTAAATCAGGAATATTCCTGAGGCTCCCTTAAATCAGCTTTAAGTGACTTTAATTCAGCTCCGGCTGGTTCCCAATCGATTCCAACGACTCATTTCATCCCAACTTTCACGTCCATCCATCTTCCGACCTCGCTCTCCTCTTCCCAGCCGGGAGAAATGGGATCCAGCTGTCGGCGTTTCAGTTGGGAACGGCTGCCAAGGCGGGGAATTGCTGAGTTATCCGAACATTCCAGAAGGTTGGCTCTCCGTGCCGGGGGGCATCCCTGACAAATCGGACTGGAAAGGGTGTGGAGAGGTCTCCTCGTCCAACCCCACCACAGAGCCCCTTCCCCGGAATTGCTGTCTCCATCGCCCGTGGAACGAATTAGTGACAAGTGGCTGGATGTATCCCAACTCAAGCCCCCATTCCCTAGGGATGAAACCCTCTCCATCACCCATGGGGCACTGGCACTGGTTGGGATTGGGTTGGAAGGGACCTTCAGGACCGTCCCATTCCATGTCCATGGAAGCAGGGACACTTCTGCTGTCCCAGGTTGCTCCGAGCCCGATCCAACCGGTCCTGGAACAGTTCCCAGTGTTTCTGCATCCACCATTCACATCTCTGGAGGTTTAATCCAGGTTTATTCTTTCCGTGGAGCGGGACAGGGATTTGGAGCTCAGCCTGTTCCTTCCTGGTCCCTCTGAGGTGTCTCCATCCTTCCCAAGCCATGGGTTCCATCCTTCCTGAGCCATGGATTCCATCCTTCCTGAGCTATGGATTCCATCCCTTCCAAGCCATGGATTCCATTCCTTCCTGAGCCATGGATTCCATCCTTCCCGAGCCATGGACTCCATCCTTCCCGAGCCGTGGATTCCATCCTTCCCGAGCCATGGACTCCATCCTTCCCAATCCTGGACTCCATCCTTCCCGAGCACGCTCCGGGCTGGAGCAGAGCCACGTGTTCTGTGGCCAAATTCCCAGTGATGGATGCAAATGTCATCGCTTATTTTTTGTGGGAATTTCATTGTTTGTTTTCCTTGGTTTTCCAGCAGTAACAGCTCCTCTTCCATCCCGCCTCCAGCTTTTCATCCTCTGCCAGAGGCTTCCCCTCCCGACTTTCTCCCCATTATCTTAAAAACCTGGAATAATGGACTTAAAATAATTTTTAAAGGGCACTTGGTAGGATTCTCCGGATTGTGGGATTCCGGCCAATCGGGAGCACAGCCTGAACACAGGAGGTCACTTTACTTTTGGCACGGCCAATTAAAATAATCCACGGAATTCTGACTTCTCCAAGATGTCCTGCGTTGTATTTGGGAGCTCTTCATATTTCGGGCTCTTCGCTGCGTGGGAAAAGTGTTGGATTTTAGGGATAATTCTGTGGATTTGGAAGTTTCCTTTCCCATTTTTATTGTTGGGGCCTTAAACACCACATTGTGACTGAAGATGCCAAAATGTGATCCTAAATCCATGGATATATGGATATATGGGCCTCTGGCACTGGAATATCATCCCAGGAGTGGAAATGGGAGCAGCTCCACTGATTTCCCTGGCACTTCCCAGCCCTGACCTGCCCCAGGCTTTAAGTCCAGCCTAAAATCCCTGGAATACCCGGCCAATAAATTTCCACACACTTTGAGCTTCTCCAGCTTGGAATATCAGGGATCAAACCATCCCAAACCCAGCCCCGTTGGAATTTTCCCCCTTCAGCCTCAGTTCATCAAAAACCTCTGCGGTTCCTTCTTCTCCTCCTAATGAAGGTGGAAACGTCCACGGCAAGGGGAATTTATGGATGAAGGAATTCCAGTGGCCATCATTCCGTAATAAGGCTGACAGCCCCGTAAAATATTGCCCAAAAAAACCCTGGAAAAGGCTCCAGCAGCTCCCTGGAAGGTGACCCAAATATTTTATGGAGTGGGCTCTGACGACTTTCCCTTATTTATGAATTTTTAAATGAGCGGGATCTGTTTTAAGGGGGAAAAAAACTGGGATATGAAAAGAAAAACCCCAAACCAACTTCAGATGGCGACTTTAACCTCCCGTAGATTAAAAACCATTCCATCTTTTTATCCAAATTCCAATAAAAATCCTGTCTCCCGTGGATTTAGGGACTGCTTCCAACGCCACTTAAAAGCTGGTTATTTTCAGGGCAGGTTTTGCATGCCAAAGCTTTTTTTTTTTTTTTCATTATTTTTAAAATCAATTTTAAAGCATAAAAATTTCTTTGGGAGATATTTTGGGCTGGGATAATTTCACTCAGGAAAACAGAGGGAATTTTAATGGAAAATTGGATCCATTGGGGATTTCATCCTGTTATTTTATACAGGGAAAATGTTATCTTATAAAATAAAAATGTATTTTTATATATAAATAGATTTTGTAATTAATAAAATATAGAAAGGGCCCCCAGGCAGAAGCATTCCCAGGGGTGATGGATTTCAGACCTGGAAAACCTCTGGAGCTGAAGGAAAACCCACTGATTAGGAAAGTTTTGGGGGAATTCTGTGCAGATCCTGAAAACGTTTGGAGCTGAGCACCAACCTGGTGTCATTTGGAGTGAACCAAGGAATTTCACTCCGTCCAAACATGGGCGTCCTTTTCTCCCATCTTTTTTTCCCCTTCCGGTTTATCCCAAATAATTTGGGATACACCTTAGGTTTAATTTGTTCGTGGAAATCCCGGATAGGAGTGGGAATGGCTCCTTTCAAACCATTGCATCCCAGTGTTCCTACTGGTTTTGTGATGGAGCAGCTCCAGGTCAGCATTCCAAGCTTTCCATCCCCATTCCCTGTCCTGTCCATGGTTTTTTGGCTGTTTCCAAAAGGCAGGGAATCCCAAAATCCAAGGAATGTTTGGGATGGAAGGGACTTTAAATTCCATCCACCTTCCTCTGCCCCAGGTTGCTCCAAGCCCCATCCAACCTGACCTTGAAGAATTCCAGGGATGGGGCAGCCACAGCTCCGTAATCCAAGAATCTGGCTGTTTGGAATCTCCCTTTACTCCAAAGGAAGCCAAAGTTATCGGGAATGCTGAAAATCTTAAAATACTGGGATAAGCCAAGCCACCAATATCCAGATTCCTCCTCTGCCCGTTCCAGAAACCACTATTCCAACAACTCCAGGGAGGAATTCCCTGGCCAGAAATGAGGGAAAAAACGCTGCTTTTCCATCCAGGAGAGCATTTAAGGAATATTTGACATCAAAGCCCTTTCATTCCCGGCTGGAGGGGTTAAAAATGGGACAATCCTGCCTCGGGATAGAGCCCTTCAAATGCCACGACATCAATATCCAGGCTCCTAGAAATCCAAGGAATATTTCTCCACGTCCACATCCCATTAATCATTTGGAAAGCCATTTATGGACCCAAATTACCAAGTGCCAAAACGCCCCTGACAGGGAGGGAAATTTATTCCTCTGCTTTATTAATGTTCTATTTACTATTACAAATCCAATAAATTCTTCCCAGATTGGGAATTTTAATGGGAGTTCTCCGTGGCTGAGTCCCATTTGTGCTCTGAATGCTGTGTGAAGAGGGAACGGAGAAGATAAACCAAATAAATCCCTAAATATCTCCTTTTTTAGGATGTACTTGATAGGGAAAAAAATCCCCTTCCAGCCTGGCAGCGGGGTCGGGATCAAACACGGAGATTCCGGAACTCCGATAGGAAAATTTGGAAAGGTCTTTAGCGTAATCCTTTAATCTGTTTGCCGGGAGATCCATGGAAAATGCTTTATTTACCCGAGTAAACAGCAGCTTCCATTTCCAACGGGAGGTTAAGCTGTTTGGAAAAAGGCTTGGGAGGAAATCGTTCCAAGGATTTTAAAGCTTCAGGTGTCATTGTTTGATTTTTTTTTTTTGGGATTCCTTCCAAGGAGATTGCGGGCAACTTTCAGAGGGAGCGGAACTCACTCAAATTCACCTGGAAGGGCTGAAAATCCTCAGCTATTCCACTTTGTGGGGAACTGGGGAAGTGGGAATGGGCCAGTTTGGGAATGAGGCTGGAAGCTGGGAAGTGCCTGGAGCAGCATCAGCTCCTGCTTTAATCCATCTCCAAGGCTGAATCCTGATTTTCAGGAGATGCCATGACCCCCTTTATATTCCCTTTAATCATTCCAGCCCTTCTTCATCCCAGGCACGGATCTCCAGCAGTGCCTTCTCCTGAGGTCAGCATAAATCCCTTCCCAGGAGCTGGAATTCTGTTTATCCCCTCAAAAAAGAAGAGGGGACATTCCCACTCAATCCTTCAGGATTCCCAAGCCCTGCTGGGAATGGCGAAGGGAGGAGCCGCTCCCAGGTGAATGTCCGGGAGTCTTTTGGCCACCAGATGCCCCCGCAGAGCCACCGCGGCTCCCTGAGGGAAGCTGGACTCAATCCATGGATTTTGGGACATCTCCAGCTCCTTTTCTGCCACCTTTTCCCGATGCCACCGTTCTCCAGGGAGGGAGAGTGGCGGGGATTTCTTTGGAATCTCCTGCCACATTGGAAGTGGCCTCCTGGACACCGGGAATGGCTGGAGATATCCCAGTCCTCAATGTAAAGGTGTTTGTGGAGAACTGGGAATTCCCGGGATATCCCCCCGCATGGGGGGAATTCCCAGGATATCCAGCCCAGCACGGTGCTGGATAAGGCTGGGAGAGGAGCAGGATAAAAGCCGTGCTCCCAGTCGATAAAGCATTTTTCCCTCTGAATTTTCCCTGGAATTCTGTGCTTTGGGGATCGTCGCAAGCTACGGAAGTCAATAAAACCGAGAAACCTTTGGAAAAACCCCCTCCGAGCGCTCTCTCTGTAAATGTCCTCGCTCCGAGATTCCCTCCCTTCTCTAAATCCCTGCTAAGGCCAGCTCCCGCTTCCCTCCACGCTCCCAGTGCCTTTCCCTTCTCCAGAAATAAACCGGGACGTCTCTTGAACTCATTTGTGCTCCTCTCCGCCTTCCCGGCCTAACTCATTCCATATGGGCCGCGGCTCTTCCCATGGAGCGCCTCCGCCCAGCTTCCCTCGCTTCCCTTCCAAGCCCCTTCATTTTACGAACAATTTCCGAACAATTAGAACGCGGAAAAGTCCTCTGGGATCCAGCCGGAGGATCCCTGTCCCCGGGACAAGGCGAAGGCGGGCCAGAAAAAGCCGTTCCCTGCAGAGCGATCCTTGGATGGGGCTGAGCTCGTAAAGCCGAGATTTTTCCGCCTCCGCATTCGGGGGGCCGGATCCTGCTCCCTATGCCACCGGCGTGATGCGGGATCACTCAGGGTTGTTCTGGCTTCTTTTCCCAATTAGTGCCGCTGCTTCCCTCTCCCCTGTTCCCTTTTTCCCCGTGTTTATCCCGGGTAATTCCCGACACATGCTTATTTCATGCTATTCCGGTGCAAGGAAAACATCGGGAATGAAAGCAATCCGCTTCTAATGGATCAAATACCAGCCTGCGAAAAGCCACAATTTTCCAATCAGCCTTTGGATTGAGGCAGCCCCTCATCATCCCACAGAATCCCAACAGTTTTCCAACAGCCCCTTTCCTTTTCCCATCCCAACCGGCTCATTTTCCAATCAGCCCCATTACGCCGAATCCATTTATATTCCCCAAAAATACATAATGACAGGAATTAGCCCCAACCCCAGGGGCTTTTTTTTAATCCCTCGCCCGTTAAGTGGAACCACATCTATCTCCGAGCGGGAATTCTTCCGGAGCCCGATGGAAATGGATTCCAAACAATGCATTCCTATTCTAATTCTCCTCCGTTTTAATCAAAAAAAGCTTGGATTATCTGCAGCCAATATCTCCGAAGGCAGCCTGGAGTCGGGCCCCTCGGCTACCCCCCGCCCCGCACCCCAGTTTTTATGGAATACACGGAATATATGGAATTAATCCATCTGAATATCCAATGTGATGCCTAATGACTTTGGGATCATAACACAAGTGAGTTGTTTGCAGTCCATAAATAAGGAATGGCTTTTGCCGGGATTTCCCAACCAAAACAGGCTTTGATTGGAAACAGGAGGCAGATCCAGCTTTTCCCTTTTTTTCATGGCTGGGGGAGTTTGGGCCGGAAGGATGGAGCACCCACGGGCAGTGCTGGGCAGCGGTTATTCCCGATTCCTGCTGTCCCGAAACCATGGGATGATGGGAGTACCTTGGCATGGCCTGGGATGAGATGGGCTTTAAGCACTTTCCAATCCAACCCATTCCATGATTCCACAATCCTGTCTCCACCTGCCTGGAGCTGCCACTGGATCTTCTCCATCCCTGCTGCACAGGAATTCTGTCTCCTCTCCCAGCTGGAAGAGAGAACCTCCTTTCTCCGGGACAACCTGGGACTCTTCTCAGTGCTGGCTCTGCAGCAGAACTTCCTCGCAATTCCTGAATCCCAATCCCTGAATCCCAAATCCCTGAATTGTCTACTAAAAAAGGGCTAGAACAGGAATAAAATCTCCCTGTCCTGAGTGGATTTGCTCCCCACGATCCAGCCCCTCAGCTCTCCACCTTTTCCTGCCGGCGGCTGAAATTCCAGCTCCTCATTTCCACAATTATCTGGTTCTCGCCTGGCTTTGGCTCAGTGTGAAAAACTTGGGAAAGAAAGGTGATTCCATAGGGCAGCTGGGATCAGCCCTGGGAGATGCTGGCCTCCCACCAGGAGCCATGAGAGGGATCAGGGAGCAAGAGATGCCTGGAGCACAATTCCTGGGAATGCTGATCCCTGGAGAGCTGGCACACGGACAATGGGAAGGGGGTGAGGGCCAGGAGCTTTCCCTGCCCATTTTCCCCATCTCCATCCCAGGCTTTTCCTGCCTCCTGCTCAGGATGGGGCTGGCATTCCCATCCCCCTGGGCAGTGGGAAATTCAGGAATCCGGCCTGGCTAAATCAATTTATTCCTCTGCTCTCTCCTTGATTCCTGGAGATGCTGAGCCAGCTTGGCAATATCCCGGTATTCCAGTAAAATTAAAGATTAATTTCCCTCTAAATGCTCCATAATTTGATTTTATTAAAAATTTTACAAGGAGGCAAAAGCAGGGGGAATTCCTTCCCCCATCCCAAATATTTGCCAATAAATCCTTTACACCCCTGCAGGGGTCAGGTACTCCACGGCTGGGAAACAAATTCCATGTAAAAAAAAAAAAAGGTAGATATTAGGGAGAGGATATAAAACTTTATTGGCACTAAAATTCCTACCCCCTTCCTTCAGGGAGCCAATCCTGGAAGGCAGGAAAGAGGGAAATAAACCCTTTGGAAAACAGGGGGATTACTGAGAGCGCTTCCAGTCCTTTTTTTCATGGGAAGGTAAGACTCAGATTTGATGGCCTGTAGCCTCGGGAATTGAGGTGGGATTAGAGCAGAGCCGCCCCCGGGGCTGGAGGGGCAGGGAAGGGAAATTCCTTGGCTGGAGCTGGGAATTCCCAGTGCAGAGGGGTTGCAATCCCAGCATTCCAGAAAGGCTGGGGTTGGGAAGGACCTTAAATCCCATCCAGTTCCACCTCCCGCTATCCCAGGTTGCTCCAAGCCCCATCCAGCCTGGCCTGGAGCACTCCCTGGTGTTTTCTCTGGGATTAAAAAGCACTTCCTTGTTTCTTCATCCCAGGATTTTCAGCCCTGCTTAGAAGTTCCTCCACCAGCAGCTTTTCCAGAGTTTATCCAGCTTGGATGAACTGGAGCAGCCAGTTCTTTATTGGAACTGGCCAAGGATCCACTCCAGATTTTTAGTTTTTATCGGGAAATTTTGTTTCCTGGGTGATGGAAACCCCAGCAGTGCTTCCACAGCTCTTATTCCCACAAATCTTTAATATTGGATCCTAGTCCTTAATAAAAGCTGTTAAAAGGTCCCTTAACAACTCTTTATGGCCCTTCCAGGATTTATGTCCCAAGGAATCCCCGGGATGCAGATGTTTGATGTTATTCCAGATGTGTAAACTGATATTAATTGTACATGTTTCCCCCTGAAAAAACAGGGATTTTTTTTTTTATTTCCCACTTTTTTCCCTTGGCTCTGGAAGCAGACATCTCATAATTCCTACAGCGGGGAAGAGTGGTGCACGGAGTGAAAGGAAAAAACGGGATGAAAAATGTTTGTGCAGCTCAGCCTTCCCTTGGAAATGAAAATAAATGTCCCTAAATGCCATAAATTTCAATTCCTGCCAAGGCCCGAGCCCATCTCGGGATTGAATCCTGAGGAAAAATAGGAAACATTTGTTGGATCCGTCTGCTGAAAGCAGTGAGGAAATGATGTCATGGTCGGGAAAAATGAAGTTTTGGAAAAATCCAATTAACACGCCTGGCTTCTCTGGGGAAACTGGGATGGCTGGGAATGGAGGGGGGGTGCTCCTTCCAGCAGGGTTTTCCAGGGAAAATGGCCAAATCCAGGTTTTTTTGGGAGGAAAGCATCCATCATCATCATCCTCGGCCCCACCTGCTGTGGCCATACCTGGCAAAATATTGGGATACAGGATAATATCCCAAATCCCCAGGAACTGCATCCCGGCTTTCCGAGCCTGCGGGATTTTCCAGCCCCAAATCCCCCTCTGCAGCTTGGGAAGCCCCAGCATCCCAAAGAAGGCAGCTCAGTCCAGGATACCTTTGTCTTCCCATGGGATTTGCCAAACATTCCGGCATCTGGAAGAGGGGACGTTCCCTTTGATTATTTCCTGATGAAGTTTATTCCATTTGTTATCCTTAAAGCTCTCCTTGTTTTCCCTCCTCTCCCTCTGCCCTTCTCTTTCATCCCAGGATTCATGTCCATTTGTCAAGCACGGGGAAAAAATCAAGGAGAGGGGGGAAAAAAATTGGAATATGTCACCAATGAGGCTTTTCTTTTTTTTTTGCAGGCCAGAAATCCTCTCCGCCCCCTCAATCCCAGGCTGATCCTGCAGCAGGGGATCTGGTGAGATCCCACCTGGAATCCTGCAGGGATTCCGGAGCAGAACTGCACTTAGGCTTAGGATATTTTAACTTTGGCCATGGAAAGCAATCCCATTAAAAAAACAGGATTGCAGAAGAGAAGAGAAACTCTTCACACATCGGGGTCGAGCTCAGCTATTGATTCCAGCTCGGGAAAAGCATGGATTTTCCCTTTCTTTTTTGAGGGGATGTCAAAACATTTCACTGCAGGCTTGGTAAAACATTTGACATTTCCCAAGCAAAACCTTTTGTTCCCAAAAGCATTTGTTTATTCCCGATTTGACCCAAATCAAGGAACAAAAGAGTTCAGTAATTCGGGAAAACCAAACGAAGCCCTCAGGATGGTTCAGGCTGGCCCGGCGTGACCCCGAGTTGGGGTTGGAGATTTCCCCCACCCCCACCCAAAAAAAAAAAAAGTCGGGATTCAAAATGTCCTGGGATTTTTTTTATTTTTTTTTTTTGGCCGAAAAAATCCCGTTACGGGCTCAGCTTTTCCAAAGCTTTCATGGTGGGGGAAGATCCCATGCTCCCATGTGGATCAATGTGGGAATTTAATCCCAGGAGATAACGAATCCCAGCTCCTCCCAGCTCTTGCTGTTGGCATTTCCCAGGGTTTCGGGGGATTTTGAGGAATTATCTGGAGACCTGGCTCCTTCCAGGTGCTTTAATTAGCTCTGGTGCTCCTTGGACACCTTGGAATCCGGGAATGAAAGGCCCATCGCGATTTTGCTCCCAGGGAGCGAAAAGAAGCATTTTCCCCCTTTTCCCGGCATGTTTTCCCTTCAGACTGGGAGGTTTTTGGGGAAAAGTCGTACCATTAATCTCGTGTAGTTTAGTATTTTCCATAGTTTTTGGTATAAATTGACTTAAGCGTTACTGTGACAATAATGCTTAACTCAATTTATGCCAGAAACTATGGAAAATATTAAATGACACCGTATCAATTAATTAATTAATTAAAATTTAAATGTGGTTTGATCTTAATCCAGTTTAATATATATCCCTATTAAAGTAAATTCTGGGATTACACCAGTCGAAATATAAACTGGGATGCTACCAAGTAAAACAACTGGAATTCCCTTGCCTTTTCCCAGGATTTATGAACGAGTGGCTCCCACAAGGCACCTGGGGGTGACAGTGCAAATTTCCCTCACAGTTCCAGGGATTAGCTGGAATTCCTTTGGGATCCTGTGGATGGATCATCACCATCCCATCCATACCCCCTCCTCATCCTCAGTATTCCCTGATTGCCCTGCTCCGGAGGGAAGAAAATCCAGGGGATATCTGGGATTCGTGGGCACATTCTGGTGCTTTGGATGCCTCATTCCCCAGTGGGCAGAGAATTCTAGGGCTTGGGATCTGTTCCTATGGAATGCTGACCTATCCCTATGGTATGCTGAGGACCTTGGAGCCGTCCCGCCACCAGATCTTCCAGCGGACGGAGCGCGATCCCCTTGGGAATGCATTCCCCCCGGAATATCCAGCGGATCGGTTTCGTTAACTGTGATCCAAGGAAATTTAAGAGCCTGGCTTAATTTGGGAAAATTCCTCCCGCTTAAGCATTTTTCCATGTCCCGCCCGAGCTGGTTTCTGATTTATCAATGACCTGTTCCCCATCGATCCCGGCTTTCACTCTGTAAATCACGTTCCTGGCTGGAGAAATGCCGGGTTTTTTTACAATTCCATTAAAAAAAACGACCCCTCATCTCTTTCTCGGATGGCTCCATATTTTCTCTGGAATATTGAACCAGCACTTCCGTTTGGGATTGGTGGGATGTTCCAGAGGTTGCAGCACCCTTTGGAGCGTGAAGTGTATTAAGGATGAATCTTTCCGACAAATAACCCTCATTCCCATCAATAGCTGCTTGGATTTTTTATCTCAGCATTCCATATCTTTTGGGGGAAGCTTTGGCTTGGAGAGGGAGCAGCCCTTCCATTCCAGCCCTTTCCATGGAGCAGGGGAGGTTTGCGGGAGTCTCTCCCTCCCCGAGCCGGATTTTGGGAAGCACTCCCTGAACCTCTGCCTGAAAAAACAAATGCGAGGCTCCAACCCCTCTTCCCATTCCCAAGGGATCCAATCCATTCTCTCCAGCGGGCTCTGGCCCAGGCTCCAGCCGGGTGGGATAATTCCAACAAGGAAAATGGACATTTCGGGAGGTTTCTTGTTGATTGCATCCCATCCCGAGCCGTTCCTGAGGACTTTCAAAGGCCCAGGGTAAAAATCCCGGCTTCCCGGAGGAAACTTCCGCGGATTTAATGAGCTCCCGGGCTCTCCCCATGGCTGGTTATTTATGGGGTGGTTCCATGAAGGATTGGCTAATGGACGTGGGGGAATGGCTCCGGAGGAGAGCGGGATCCCTGCGGTGCTTGGAGCTGTGTGGGTATGGGATATCGGGATCTCACTATCCCAAAAAAGAGGGGGTGAGGGAAAAAACAGGGAGAAAGTTGCTGGTTTGTGGTGTCGGGACAGGGAACGATTCCCCAAAAAATTTTTGGGCAAAAATTCCCCCCAGAAAGCAGGAAACCTGTGATGGGAATGATCCCAGGCTGAATCCCACCACAAACTGGAGGGATCAACAGGGATCGTGCAAAGAACCAGTGGCATAATTGAGGGAGGGGATCCATGGATTCACCTGGAACACAGTCCCGGGTGAAAAATTATTTTGCTGGGAGGTTTGCACAGGGCAAGAAAAGCAGGATCCCAGCTCAGGCTGAGGGTGTTGTGGAAAACTCATCCTCCAAAACCATTTTGAAGCAATTCCAGAGGAATCAGCGGCAGCAACCGAGGGGGCTCTGCCAGGCCCCGGCCGGGCGCAGAGGCTTTGAAATGGAAACAAAGCAGAAATTCCTAAAATATTCCCGAAAAAAAAAAAAAGAAAAGAAAAAAAGAGACGTTTTCGCTTTTCCCGCAGCTCTGGTCTTGATTTTCCAGGCTGGAGGAGGAATGTTGTTGAATTTTATGGAAAGTGATAGTGGGACTCTCTGGAAGCGGCCATAAAAGATAACAGATTTTGTTTTAAAGGCAGATAAAAGTTACGGGCCCGTGTTCCTTGGAACAGGAATTTCCTTGGATACCAATAAAAACGTTGGTTATGAAGCATTTCCTGAGGAATGGCTCTAACCCCGAATGATCCTGGTTATTTGCTGAGGAAAATGGGTTTTATCCCGAACAATAAACCTGTGGAGATTTATTAACCTGGGAAGCACATTCCGGGCTCCAATCCGCTCCCAGACCTTGGAATTAATACCGTGGATAAAGTGGAAAAAAAAAATCCCTCTCCTGCTCCAGAGCCGTTCCCTGCAGAATGTCTCCCATAAAAGAACTCCCTGAGCAGCCCTCGAGCCAGATTTTCCCAGTCTTTGCCTGGGTCCTCCATTCCCAGTGCCTGGGCTCTGTTTTAATGGGAATATTTCCTCTGGATCGCGTTGCTCCGGCGCTATTCCCTGCAGGAACAACAGGGGAAAAGACTCGGAATGGGAACATTTGGAACAACCCATTGGTGCTGCCAAGGTGATCCCAACCCCCTTTGCCTCGTCCGGAGCCTGAGCCCCTGGGAATTCCATGGAAAGGTCGGTGAGAGAAGGCAAAGGGAAGAGTTAAAGCAGCTCCTTCCTCCACAGCATCAAGAGCCCAGAGAAACCCCTAAAATATTCCAGCCTCTCCCGCCCCGGGGTGCTTGGAATGGGAGTGGGAAGAAGCACAGGGAACCCCCAAAATATTCCGGCCTCAGTTTCCCCCGGGGTGCTTGGAATGGGAGTGGGAAAAAGAACAGGGAAGCCCCAAAATATTCCTGCCTCTCCTGCCCTGGGGTCCTTGGAATGAGAGAAAGAGAAAGCCCCGAGATCCCCAAAATATTGCAGCCTCAGCTGCCCCGGGATACTTGGAACGGGAGGGTTAACAGAGGAGTTGGGATTTGGGATAAATCAGCACGTTCTGCTTCTGAGGAAGGCCTGGGCGTGGAGCGGGAGCCGGGGCTGGGTTTGGTGAAGCTCGGCCCGAGTGCCCGGCCCGCGGCAGAGCAGGTAATGAGTGTTCATAATCACTTCGTAAAGCTCCAGCGACTCCAGAGCGCCGGGCACTCCGGAAAAAAAAAAAAAAGAAAAAAAAAAAAAAAAAAAGGGATTTTTGTTGGTTTTTTTTTTTCGAATCCCCTTCGGGATGCACGCGAATGCCAGCGGAACATCTGCACCCAATCTAGGCCCTGCTCAGCCCCCAAATATTGTTGTGGTTATGGGCAATTCCCTTAAAAGCCGATCCCTTTCCAGCCCCGCGTTGCTCGGGATGAAACGCTGGCTGTTCCTTTAACTTTTTTAGGGTCGGGGCTTTTTTTTGGAAGCCAGAATTCCGCACTCCTCAGGGCACTCCCGTCCCGCAGCTGCTTCCCTGTTCCCTCCAACAACGGGAGTTTGGGGTTTTTTTTGGGAATCTTCGTGCTCACTCAATCCTCCCAACCCTGCTCCGTCCTTGAAACGGAGAGGGATCCGTGGTGTTTGGAAAACAGTCGGATTCCTGACAGCTTTTCCATAACGTTGGTGTTTTGTTGTTGCTCGGGAGAACGGGAGGGGATTTAATCCCGGAGCGAGGTGGGATTTTGACAGCCCCGGCTCTGGGAGCTCTTCCTGGCATCGGGGTTTTTCCCGGAGGTGGTTCCCGGGCTGGAGAGAGCCAGGTGGTCCCGCCCCATCCAAGGTGGGATGAAGGGAAGGGAATGCTCAGCAGGCAGGGAACGTCCTGGAGGTGCAAAACTCCTCGGAAGGGGCTTGGGATATCCACCCAGCAGGTGAAATTCTGGGAATTCCGGCCACGGGCTCACCCGGCTGTTTCTCACCTCCCCCTCCAGCCTTGCTGGAGGTCTCCTGGCCATCCCGGGAGGATGGAATTCACCCAGGATCCAAGCTGGGAATCCCTCATGGATGCAGCTCCAAACCCCACTGACACAGGACCCTCTGCTGCCGCTTCCGGGCGGAATGTTGGCTTCGGAATTCACCGGAATTCCGGAATTCATCCTCCAAAAGCAACCGAGCTCCTGCCAGGGGGAATTTTATTCCCCCTTTCCAGCAGATTTCCAGCACTTAGCTGGGATTTTTTTCTTCTTCACCCAGCACATTTCATCCCTTTCCCCAAAATTTTGGTTTCCCAACAGAGGCTTTGGAGTGGCCTCATCCCTAACCTGACCTGGCCTCCTGTCACATTTGCTGACAACCGTTCCCAGATTTAAATTATGGCTCTGGCAACCCAAGGAAGCCAAATTCCCTGCTGGCTCCGGGGTGTTCCTGCAGGGAAAGGTTTGAGCCACCGGGATTGTCCAAACCTGCCTGGTTTATTCCCACTTGTATCCCATGGGCAGCCCCGGGAATGTGGATCCATCTCCACGAGCCTCCTGTCTCCTCCTGGGATTTTGAGGATCTCTGGCAAACTGTGCTCCTCACTCTCCCACAGGGCACGGATACTCTGGGACCTCGGGTCTTGCAAATTCCCAGGGATTTTTCATGGATTCGCGAGGCTCGGCAGCTCCGGGATCAGCTCCCAGCTCCTTCCTGGCCTGTTCCCTGCGGGAAGGGGCACGGGAGCAGCAGTGGGGCCGGGCAGAGGGAATGACAGCTCCTGAGGAATGAGCAGGGACTATTTTAGGGCCGCTTCCCAAGGTTTGGGAATATCCAGCCCGTCCCAGCTCCTCTTCCTGGCTCATTCCGGCGGCACCCGCGAGGTCGGGAGCAGTGGAGGCTCCAGCCAGCCCCGAAATGAAGAACGTAAATATCAAATCCGGAATATTGAAACCAGACCTGCTCCGGAGAGGAACTTTGACACCGCCACAAATCCCAAGAAGAAAGGGAGAGCTCTGGCACGGCGATCCCGCCTGACATCATGTTCTGGAATCGCGCTGCCAGAGCGGGGCTGGCCCCCGGGAGCGAAACTCCAGCGCCCCTCTGCCAGCTCCGTGTGACTTTGGGATGGAAAGGGCTTTCCTATCCCTGCCGCGGGAGGAGGGACGGCAGGGCGGTTTTCCTCGTGGGGATGATTAAATTCCTGTCAGTAATAACGAGGAAGGAAGAAGGTTTGTCAGCCCTGCCCGCTGATCTTCCTTCCCAGTTCCTCCAAAATCCGTTGGAAGCTCCTGCCGGGAGCCCCGAACCCACAGAGCTGCTGGGTGGTGGAGTGGAAACTCCAATTAGGGCTCGGGGAATTTTTTTTCCCTGCCATCCATCACCCCCAGTTTTTCTACAAGTTACGGAGAGTTGTGTCAAAACGCCACTGCGGCCGTTCCATCCCAGGGAATGGCTGATCCCACACATCCCAGACCGATCCTGGACGCTTTCCCTCAAAACCTTCCCAGTTCCAAGGGAATAAAAGCCCCTCCTCCAGCCTCTCACTGGGATTTTCCCAGGCCACGGGCTGGGAGCAGCAAGGAAAACTTTTGGGGAAGTTTTTCCAGGGGTAAAAAACCTGCCTGATTCCCCGAAAATGAAAAAACTCTCTATTAAGGGGGAATGTTATGAAGTGCCTGAAGGAGCCGGGAATCAAATTCCCCTTTCCAAGCACAACCTAAGGAGTCGTGGGCAGGTTTATAACCCTGCAGATGAGGTGGGCTGGGGGGGATTCGCGGCTTCTCTGGAGAGCTGGGCACGGATTTTTCCGAGTTTCCCAGGCCGGGAGGAGGATTTCGCCCCAAAGAACCCAAAGGATTTACACCGAGCCAGTTCGGGGAATTTTAGATCCGCTCCTTTCCAACCTGGGCCTGGCCTTTGGGATCTTGGGATCATCCACGGGGTGATGAGGCTGGATCTTCCCCTGATGTCCGAGGGGGATCCCCTGCAGCCCCTTACCAGCTTCTCCAGCCACAAACCCGGAGCCGGGAGCGCTGGAATCCCGGGGAAAGCAGGTCCTGTGCTGGTGCCAGACATCTGCAGGCCCCACTCCCCCAGCGCCCTTCCCAAAGCAGAGGGATGGGCCGAGATCCTTGGGATTCCAAACACGCCAGGAAGGAAATCAAACCCGTTTCATTGATTGGGGGAGATTTTCGGGGTCTCTGCTCCCAGCGTTTTGCCATGAGCTGAGCTGCACGGGGGCAGGCACTGAATTCCCCCAGGGGATTTTTCCCCCGTGGGAATACAGGGCCCGAGGGGGTTTCCCCACCCAGCAAAGCTTCTCCTCATCCCTCCTTCCTGGGGACCCCAAGCCACGATGTCCTGGACCCCCCCTGACAGGTGCCAGGTCGGGGTTTTTTGGTGGCTCTGCCTGCCCCGGGAATATTTTGGGGATGTTCCAGGAGAAAATCCCTTCTCCAGCGGAAATCAGGAAAAATGGCGTTTTCCATCGCCCCCCAGGGAGTGCCCAGGAATGGCCAGCTTTGGGGTGTGGGGGGTGCTCAGCACCCAGCCGTTTTTTCCAGGTTTTTTGGCAGTCTTGGAAGGGAATAACTCGGGTGCTCGTGTGCCATCCCGGCAGGATGGGAGTGGGAAGGGTCTGACTCCAGCCTTGCTCATCCCAGAGCCCCCAATCCCAGAGGGATATCCCTGCCTGGAATGCAATCCCATATCCACAGGAATATCCCCTGCCTGGAATGCAATCCCATATCCACAGGGATATCCCTGCCTGGAATCCAATCCCATACCCACAGGGATATCCCCTGCCTGGAATCCAATCCCATATCCACAGGGATATCCCCTGCCTGGAATCCAATCCCATATCCACAGGGATACCCACATTTTTAGGGTTTTGCTATCCCCCATCATTCCCAAAGCTGCTCTTCCACACGCTGGAATGCGGATTTCAATGGATAAACCCTGGCAGGACCGCTCCTCTTCCTCTGGCTCAGGTGATCCCTCCATCCTCACATCCCTAAAATCCACCCGGCCGCAGCCGGGCTGCAGATCCTGCCCTGGGACTGAATCCTTGAAATTCCCAGCTTTCCCTGCCCAGCCCCGCCCTTGGATGCCAAGCCCGGCAGAGGCAGAGCCGAGTTTTTTTTTGCCGCGCCAAGAGGTCGGAGGCAAAACCATTCCCCGGGGCTGGGCTGCGTTTGGCATCTCCCCCTCGCTCTCCCTCGCTCCCCGCAGAAACCCCGGCGAGTTTTCTCCTGCCAGGATATTCCCGCTGCAGGACACACAATGGAGGGACCCGGGCCAGCGGCCGGAGGAGCCAGGGAATGCGGAATCCCATCCCAAAGCCGGGACTGGGGGGGACACGGGGACAGTCCCCTCTGGGGTGGGGGCAGCCCCCGGGGCCAGGCGAGGTGGGAAGGAGGTGGCCACGGAGCCCCGGGATGCGGGAAAATCCCGGGAGAAGGCGATTCCCGGGGATCCCAGCGAGCCCTCCCGCTGCCGGGGAGCCCTGGAGCAGGGACGGTGTCACCGCCGTGTCCCCGCGGTTGTCACTTTTTATTAAGGTTCCTTATTGACAAAAAATATCCCAAAATAAACCGTCCTGGCGCTTTCCGGTCCGTTTCCATCCCGCTGGAAAGGGGGGCTCCAGCAGGGATGCTCCGTGGGGAAAGCAGGAATTGCTCCCCTGGGCTGCGACAGAGCCGGGAATGCTCCCGGGGGACGGGGGGGAATCCCGGCATCCAGCAGTCCTCAGGGAGAGGAGAAGGGAAGGGGGAGGAGAAGGGAAAACCGAAAGAGAGGGTGGCAAAAAATTAAAATAAAAAAATAAAATAAAATAATAAAATAAAATAAAGGGAGATTGAGTCTCTCCCGTCATCCCTTCCCGATCCGATGGAGGCGAAGCGTCCCTCCGGGAATGTCCTGCCGGGGGCGCGGCAGAAAGTCACCCATCACCTCCTGTAGGCTGTCCCCTTGTCCCCGCTCCAAGAAAATTCCAAGGTTCCAGAGTCCCCGGGCGGCCGCTCTAGGAGGAGGAGGAGGAGGAGGTCGGGATGGAGATTCCGTGGATGGCGGCGCTCAGGGGCTCCGCAGCTTTCCCGGCCGGGCTCGGGGGTTTTCTGTCCAGCCCTGCGGGAAAAGGGGGCAGAGGGAAAAGGGACAGAGCGGGAGAAGGGGATGGAGGGGACCCCGAGCCCCTAAAAACCCCTAAAATGTGGGGTGTCCTGGCAGGGAGAGGGGAGCCTGCCCCCAATTCCAGGGGCGATGGAATTCCCGCTGAGCTCCATCCCACCCCAGCTCAGCCCTGGGGAATTCCTCCTTCAGGGACCGGGATATTTATCCCGGGGGCTACTGGAGGCTTTTTTTTT
>WEKY01025660.1:57616-80195 GCA_013390045.1 Picathartes gymnocephalus
ATATATTATATATATTAGGTGGATAGATAGATAGATAAATAAATAAACATACATATATATATATAGATATATATAAACGGGAGAATCCCGGTTAACGGCGGAGCCTGGGGCTGGAAGGAGAAGGAGGGGGGGGATGGATTGAAGGTTATTCCCTACAAATCTTGCTCGGGACATCTGGGAGCCGCCTGCCAGGAGGGGCCGGCGGGCAGGAGCAGCCTCCGCCTCTGGAAAAGGGCCGGGAGAGCCGGGATCCCGCAGGGAAGGTGGCGGAAAGGACAGAGCCGGGCCGGCATTCCCGGGAAAAGCGGACACCCCTTCCTGCTGGAAGGGCTGGGGTCCTGGCAGGGCTGGTGCCTCCGCTGGGAGCGGGAAGTGCCGCGGTCAAACCCCGCCGGAATCGCGGAATGATGGAATTCCCGAGGCTGGAAAAGCTCCCCCCCGCCGAGGACCACGGAGCTCAGCTTCCCATCCCTCTCTCTCTCTCTCTCTCTCGCTCAGGGGGGAATATTCCCCGGCTCTGGATGACAAGCACAGCTCCCTCCCAAGGTTTTCCTGCGGGTTGAGGCTGAGCCCGCACGGCAGCCCCGGCCTGGGGGTGGAAACCCAGGCGGGATCAGCTCCCGGCCCCGCGAACAAACCCCGCACGCGCTGGGGCTGC
Source organism: Picathartes gymnocephalus (assembly GCA_013390045.1). NCBI lineage: Eukaryota > Metazoa > Chordata > Aves > Passeriformes > Picathartidae > Picathartes > Picathartes gymnocephalus. The sequence goes on from WEKY01025660.1 coordinate 58,275, forward strand.
TAAAACCATTCCCGGTGGTTTTTTTTCCCAGCGGGAATTGGATTCCTCCTCCCGGCCCAGGAGCGGGATTGTTGAGTTTTGCCGCCGGAAAAAAAAAACAACAAACCACCCCGGGAAGGCTGGAACAGCCCCCGGGGGCTGGCTGGGCTTGGCACGGAGTGTCCGGAGAGCGGGGAAGGGCAGGGAGTCTGCTCCTCCTGGAAAAAAGAGCTGGGAGCAGATCCGAGAGGATTTGATAATCGACAGGATTTGATAACCGATGGGATTTGATAACTGAGAGGATCTGGTAATCTTTAAGCCAGGCTTTAAGGCAGGGATCAATCCGGCACCGTTTGGGGCAGGATCTCCTGGCCTCGTAGGAAAAAAAAAAAAAAAAAAGGGTGGGATGTGCGCGCGGGTGGCCTGGAAAGCGGGATAAATTATCCACTGTTTTCCCGAGGGATGGCTCTGGACCTGCCGGGCTGCTGGGCCAGAAAAAGGGGGAAGGAGACACCTGGATCCCCCTTCGGCTTTGGTGGTGGAGAGGGAGTTTATTCACCGTTTTACAGGGCTGAGAATTAATTTGGCAGGGCTGAATTTGATAGTACCGAGTGTGTAAACCCTGAATTTGACAGGATTGAATGTGTAAACACTGAATTTGACAGTCCTGAACCTATAAACCGTGAATTTAATAGTATGGAATGTATAAACCCTGAATTTGACAGTACTGAATGTGTAAAAACTGAATTTGACAGTCCCGAATCTATAAACCCTGAACTTGACAGTACTGAATCTATAAACCCTGAATTCGATAATATGGAACGTGCAAACCCTGAATTTGATAGTATTTTATGTATAAACACTGAATTTGTCGGTACTGAATCTATAAACCTTTAATTTGATATAATTGAATGTACAAACACTAAGTTTGGTATAATTGAATGTATAAATCCTGAATTTGATAGAATTGAATGTACGAACACTAAGTTTGGTATAATTGAATGTATAAACCCTGAATTTGATAGAATTGAATGTATGAACACTAAATTTGGTATAATTGAACGTATAAACCCTGAATTTGATAGAATTGAATGTATAAACACTAAATTTGATGGGGTGGAAGTGCCAGGGCCAGGGCGAGGCGAGCAGCACAGGACATTACGACCACCGTAAAGGGCCCGAAAAAAAATCGCAGCAAGACTCAGTTTGTTCCTCCCCGTGTGGGAGTGGGGGATGAATCCGCAGGACACCATCCAAATAAACCAAAAAACAATTATTTATGGCCTTATAAGTTGTTGTCGCCGATTTCTCCAGGAGTTAAAAAAAAAAAAAAAGAAAAAAACCAGTAAAAAAAAGGAATTTTTTAGGGTTTTGGTTTTTGTTTTGTTTTTTTGTTTCTTTTTGGCAGGTGTGTGGTGTTGAGTAAAAATGTTTCGAGCTGAGAAATACTCAGAGTTTCAGACTTGTTGGGGTGTTTTGGGGGGAAGTTTCATTTCATTTGGGAAAAGCTCAGACGGTTTCTGAGCAGGCGGATGGCGCTGCTCTCTCCTGGTGGGATGGAGCCTGGGAATGGGAACATCCGGGCTGGGGAGCACGGGCTGGGAACAGAGGGGAATTGCCCCCGCTAAATCCAACGCCGCTCCCGTAGGGAAAGCATCGGGGACGCTGGAGCTGTCGGGAGCGTTCCCTGCCGGAATTCCAGGCCAGTAACTGGGATAAAAATGGGAATGGAACCTCACATCTCGTTCTGGCAAGCGGGAAACGGGAGCTCCCTTTTGGGAAAGGCTGCGCACCACCAACCCTCCTGCCCCTCATCCCGCGCCCAGAGCTCTCTGGGCACTGGATCCCACCAATTCCCTGGAATTCTGGGAGGTGTCGGCACGGGCGGGCTGGGTCCTGCCTTGGGAACGAACCTTTCCCGCAGTTCCGCAGCCCCGGAGCCCGGCTGGAGGGGAGATTTTTATTTCGGGAGATCCTGGGCTCTTTTTCAGGCCGGGAAAATCCCGCTGGAGGCGGGGGAGGCGCTTCCCGCTCGCGTCAGCAGATCCCAGGAATGCTTGTAGAAGAATCCTGCGGGACGCTGGGAGTTTTATGGATCCAGGTTGTCTGGGAGTCTGACAGCCCGGAATCACCGGGATAAAGGCCATGGATGCGCCCAGCCAGCAGTTTTTGGAGGGCCTGCCCCACCCTTCCCCCCTGAGCCGCGATTTCCCCACGGGAGGCGAGGGATTCCCAGCCCGAATTCCCCTCTCCGCCTTCACTCCATGGAGGCAGCGATTCCTTCCTCCAAGGCAGCCCAGGGGGTGCGGGAATTATCCCAGGACAGGGCCTGGATCAGGCCATTGTGCCCCAAAACCGTCTTGGGTCCAAAACCCAACAGGAGCCCGGTGGCTCCAGGTGCTTCCATGGGGGGCAGGACCCAGGGAAAGGGAGCAGCAACACCGGGGAATAAGGTTGGGGGGCTTAAAACCCAGCTCGGGCAGGGAGAGGGAGGAATTCCCTGGGACGGAGGGGCTGGGAGAGCACGGGAAACCCTCTGCCGTGAATTTCTTTCCCCTCCCCTCGCCTGCTCCGAGATCCAGCACCTGCAGGGATCCGTTTCCTCGGGATGGAATTCCTCCGCTTTCAAACCGAGAGGCAACGGCTGGAAAAGGGGAACCATCCCCGCACCGAGCCCGGCTCTGGCATTCCCCGTTGGAAATAATTTATAGCCTCTGGCCTCCCGGGCTCGTCCCACCAGCCCCTAATGACTGGTTCTGTTTAATTTTCAGCTGCTTAATTGCAGCCGAACACTTCAACACCACTAAATTAAAACAAGCTCCCAGCCTCCCCTCGCCTGGGCTCCTGGCCCCGCTCCCGGGGAGCCTCTAAAGCAACCTCAGATGGTTCGTTCGTTCCTGCCACACAGGCTGCTCCCTTCCCAAAAAAAAAAAAAAAAAGAAAAAAAAAAGAAAAAAAAGGCCTGCGTGTGCCTAAACCCAGCGATGTGGGGGCATGGAAAACAACTTCCAGGCGGGAGAGAGACGGCCGGGATGAGGCCGCCTTCCCTCCTCCCCAGGGCACCCAGCTGTTCCCGTGGCCTGGAAAACGCTTTGGGGGCCAGGGGGATCCGAAAGGGGAGCAGAGCCCAGCCTGGAGAGGCTGCCCTGATGGAAAAGATGCTGCTGGTGCTGCTGGTGGGGTTTATTCCAGGCCTTGGAGCAGATTTCCCGACGGGGAAGCGCTTTGGGTGTCAGGGACCCGTTAAAAAGGAGCCGGGGTAAACGGCCTCCAGCAGTTCATGTTCCCGGGTAAGGGATGTTCGGGGTTGGGGATGTGCCTTTCCAGCACCTTTCCAGGCTGGCAGAGGGGAGGTTGTTTGCTCCTGGTGGATTTGTTGATGGATATCCTTGAGGGGGGCTGGGAATCCATCAGCAATTCCAGGGCCGGGACACGGAGCCAGGAGAGCAGAGGAAAAACAGGATCTGCTTCTGCGGAGAGCGGGGAGAAACGAGGTGAGGCCAAAGCTGGCCCCTCTCATCCCATCCCATCCCATTATCCCATCCCATCCCATCCCGTTATCCCATCCCGTTATGCCATCCCGTTATCCCATCCCACCCCATCCCTCCGGGAGAGAGGGAGAGACTCAACCCCGCTGCGAGGGAGGGAAAGCCCAACCCCCGTTAATTGGGAGGATAAAAATAAACCCGGACCTGCAAACGAGCCCATGGAAAACTCCTATAAAGTTGAAAGGCCCTGGGAAGCCCGGCGGGCTCCTGGTGGTGCCCATAAATAATTTCCCCGTGGATCAGCGGAAACAATGCAATTAGGGGCCGGCTGCGAGCGGGACGGCAGCCAGCGAATCCCCGGGAACGCTCAGAGATGGTGGGGCAGCGCCGCAGCTCCTCCCGGGGCCTGGAGGTTTGGGCATTTAACGCGGTTTTTGGCCCTCTTTAGACAGGGCAAGGGCCCCGCCTGGCTGCCCTCGCCGGGGGGAAGCGGTATAGCCTGGGATAAGTGGAACTGCGGAACGGGAATGGTGGGGCTCAGCCTGCTCTGGAAGGAGCTGTGGGGTGAGGCGATGCTGCTGTCCATCCTCCCTGTTCTCCCCTCTCCAAAAAAAAAAAAAAATCTTTGGAGAAAACTGGGGGGAAACAGGGTGAAAAAAAAGGAAGTTAAGGACAGCTGGAGGGAGGAGGAGCCCAGAAAAAAGCCTGGAAGCTGCGTTTGTGCCGGGATACCTGATCGCGGTGCGGGCGGAGGGTGAGAGCAGAGGGCTGCCTGATCCTTATCTCGGCAGGAGACACGATTCCCAGGGTTTGTCTCTGTTCCAGGAGCTCCAGTTCACCGCCTTCTGCCCAGCCCCGGAGAGGAGAGGAGGCCCAGGGCCAGAGCTCGGCACAGGATCGGCTCTCCTGTGGAAAATTCCTTGCGGGAGGGGTCAACAAAGCCTCCAATAAAGCTGAGCAGGGTTGGTTTTCCTCAAAAAGCCCAGTGGTTCAAATCTTCTGGGATTCCTTCCCATCTCCCTTAGGAGCTGGTGTGGCTCCCACAGCTTTCCAAGGGAGTGAGAGTGGCAGGATGGATCCATCCATCCATGGATTCATGGATCCATGGGTCCATGGATCCATCCATTCGTCCATCCATCCATCCATCCATCCATCCCTCCATCCATCCATCCATCCCTCCATCCATCCATCCATCCATCCATCCATCCATCCATCCCATCCCGGGGAGGGTGAGCAAATATCCCAGGATGATTTGGAATAAAAAGAGCCGGAGACAACACATGGAACCTCCCTCTCCACCAGCCCCGGCTGCATCTCCAGACTGAGCCGCAGCTCCCCATCCCTAATTTCGGATATCCAAACCCCAAACACCCTCTGCTGGGGCCTCCAAGGCCATTCCCCAGCACGGAACTGCTCTCCGAGAGCTCTGCTCCCGCTCCATCCCCAGGCTGGGTTTTGGCAAAGCCACGCTGGCCCGGGAGGAGACGCAGCCACCGCATCCCTGCCTCCGGCTCCTCCAGGAAAATCCCGGCGAGCAGGGGCCTGCCGGGCAGGAAAAGGCCCCCTGAAGGGGATATCTTTCACCTCTGGGTGACTTCTTCCACAAACACCCCGTCCTTCAACACCTTTTTGTTGACAGAACCTCTGTCAACAGCGCCTGAACTTCAAATTGATCCCAATCTCCGTGCCGGGAGCAGGGGGAACCGGTTGTGCCGGCAGCGTCTGGGTGGGAACCCGGCCCTTCCCGTGGAAAAATCCCTGCTGGGTTCCCCCAGTGGGAGTGGGATCTCGCTGTGTGCCTGTGAGAATTCCTTGCTGAAGTCCCCCTCGCCCTCCTCAGAAGCTGCAGGAGAGGTGGAGCCGCTCCTGACAGAAAGTTCCTTTAAATTCCCAAAGTTCTTCTTGGGTTCAGCAGGATACGGGGAGTAATCCACAAGGAATCTGGGAATTTTTGGGGTGGGGAGGGGATTTTAAAGCCCATCCCATTCCATGGGCAGGGATGCCTTCCACGATGATCCCAGGTCGCTCCAAGCCCCATCCAGCCTTTGAGCTTGAGCAGGAAAAGCTGTTTATTTCTGTAAAAGCCTCGCTGAAAAAATCTCTGGGAGGGGGAAAAAAAAACCCACCAAAAAAATTACATTTAAATATTAATATTTACAGCTGTAAAATACAGAAATACAGATTTTTACATTAAAGCTTGGGGGGGGGGGTTAAGTGTTACTGGATTTAAAGAAAAAATGGGCCAGCAGAGGTGTAGGAGGCACCTTTATCCTATCAGCTGCCATTTCTGGAAATGTAAAGATCTGAAATTTGGGAACGGAGATAAAATTCACCAGGGTTCCTTTGGAAAAGTTATGGATTGTCAGCACTACACACCCAGCTGCGCGTTTTCAGCAAAGGTTTGCATTTTTTTAAATAAGAGGGGAAAGTAAATTTTCCTTTCCTTTTGGAGAGGAACAGAAGCTCAGGGGTGGGCGGATTTTTTTTGGGAAGAAGCTCTGGGATGGCTCCCAGTGGGAAGCAGGATGTGCATCCATGCACAGCTCCGGACCAGGTCAGGTGTCAGGATCCTTGACTGGAGTGGGAAAACAGGGGGAAAGAAAAAAGGGAAAAGAGGCAGGAATGTGTGCTGCCAGCCTGGAGGCTCCCTCTAGTGCCGCTTCCCAGAGCTGCCGGGAATCCTCTCATCCCAGCAGGAAAAACTCAGCCATTCCCTGTTCCAGCCATTCGCTGCTCCAAACATTGCCTGCCCCAGCCCTCAGGACACTTTTGGGGGTCCCTTTTCCAGCTGGTGCCACCAAGACCCCGGGGAGGGGACCCTGAGGGACCCCGAGAGGAGCCTGGCCTCCCTGCCCGGATCCCGGCAAATCCCAGGAAGCACTGGCAGCCCTGGGAAGTGAGAGGTCCCAGCCCTGGGGACATCGCCGGCCGTGTCCCCGTGTCCCGCACCAGTGCCACGCGTCAAATGTTTGCCCCGGCCGAGCGAAATCCGTGGGGCAGCGCCCAAAGCCAGAGCCAGGCGTTCCTGGATCCGTCTGGGCGCTCCGAACGTGTCCCCTTCTGTCCCACCCGTGTTCCCGAGGAGGGAGAGGGACGGGGACAGCCACGGGGACGCTCACTGTGGAGCAAGGGAGCGGCAGAGCGTTTTCCAGCAGCTCAGGGACTGCTCCAGATCCCAAATCCGCATCCCGTGAGGAGCAGCCTCATCCCGCTGTCCTCTGAGGGTTGTGACTCTCCCAGATCCCAAATCCCACATTCCCAAATTCCCAAATCCCCATCCTGTGAGGAGCAGCCGCATCCCGCTGTGCTCTGGGGGATGTGACTCACCCAGATCCCAAATTCCCCAATCCCCATCCCGTGAGGAGCAGCCTCTTCCCGCCGTGCCCTGGGGGATATGACTCTCCCAGATCCCAGATCCCAAATTCCCAAATCTCCATTCCACGAGGAGCAGCCTCATCCCTCTGTGCCCTGGGGGATGTGACTCTCCCAGATCCCAAACCCCAAATTCCCAAATCCTCATCCCGTGAGGAGCAGCCTCATCCCTCTGTGCCCTGGGGGATGCTCCCACTCCAAGGCATTCCCAGATCTCCATTTCACGGAATCCGCGTCCCCACCCGGCTCCATCTCCTCCCTCTCCCTGCACAGCCTCCTCCCGGGACCGCAGCTGGTGGGCAACAAAACCCCGGGAGAGGGGCCTGGAGCTTCCCAGAGCTGGGAATTCGGGCGCTCCGCTGGGATCCGGAGGCGGCCAGGCCGCTCCCAGCAGCGCTGCAGCAGCTCCCCGCGCCGGGAGATGGCAATCTCCGTCTTCCCACGGCATTCCCGGCGCCGGGAACGAGCCCGACGGAAAAGCGGCGTGTCCCCGTTTATCTGTTTGCCATCTGGCCCGGGATTAGCGGCTCGCCCGGACTAAGCTTTGGATCAACAAGGTTTTTATTGGTTCCTGTCACTGAGTGAGACATCAAACCTTCCCTCCTTCCCTCCTCCCTCTGCTGGGCTGGAGCGTCCAGGTTTGTTTTTTTTTTGGGGAAAGGGAGAGGAAAAGGGGAATTTCACTCGGATTTCCAGAGTTCTCTCCCTTCTATGCGGGCTGGAGGAGCAGGGGATGCTTCCCTGCCTAGAAAAGGAGGAGAGGATGGACAGAGCAAGCTCCTGGTTTAATCCCAATCCTGCTTCTGGGGATAAATACGGGATTCAAAAGCAGCCTGGGAATCCAAACCCTGCTTTCCCGAGAATCCCCGTCGCTCCTCTCACCTCTGGAATGTGGCGTGGGATAGGTGCAGCCGCAGCCACAACAGAACAGGAGGGCCCGGGGGTGGGGATGGGACCTCTGGAGATCTCTCAGTCCCTGGGATGGGCAGGAAAGGCTCTGCCGAATCCCAGGAACGCGCGGAGAGGGAGGGCCTCCCCACCCCGCCCAAATCTGAGCTAATTTGGGCCGGTTTTTTTTTTAAAAATGGTGAAAGGGTCACCCCTGGGTGGCCCCACCCCGGTGTCCCAGCGGGGGACAGAGTCACGTTGGGGTTTAATGGCCTTTTCCAACCCAAAGGAATGGGCAGCGAGGGCTGGAATCCCGACGGATCTCAGGCGTCGTGGGGGTCCCACACATTCCAGGAGCAGGCCACTGATGGAGCAGCACATTGGCTTTATCCATGCCCATCCCAGCAGCTCGGCTGCCTCTCCCAAGTTTCTGCGGGGAAAAGAACCACAGAGGTTGGATTATTTCCCATCATCATAAAGGAAACAAACAGGAGTTTTTTAAAGTAAGGAACGTCATCTCCGCAGGGGATCCGACATTATACAGGCAGCATCTCCCTTACCAGGCCGTGAGGGGAAAACGGGACACTCATTCCCAAAAAAAAATACTCGGAAACACTTCCATGGGATGTGGGAACATATCACCTCCTCCCCACTCCATTTTTTTCCCCTTTTTAACTCTCGAAATGCCATCACACCAAACCCAAAATCCACCCGAGGGGCCGCGCGTTGGGAATTCCAGCCCGGGGCGAATTCCAGCCTCAAAAAAACCTCTGGATGTTCAAATGCAGGAGGAGCAGCCGGGAGCCTCATCCCTGGCCGAGGTGCGCTGCCTGGGATTTCCTATCCCTGCTATCGCCGGGATCTCGGCGCACGGATGCATTTACGGCGAAAAGGAGCGGTTTATAAAATCAGATTAGGGCTGGAAAAATTGCCTAATGATTATGATTCCCAGCCCGGGCTTGGGAATAATGATGCATTCGAGAGTTGTCGCGGCGTGATGAAAGGGGGCCTCGATATGAGAGATGCTCGCCTTCTGAAGGATGAATTGCAGGCAGATAAAATCCCGCGATAAGGGGACAATGAGAGCCTCGAGGACACTTCAGGACGGGCTCCTCGGCGCGCAGCCAGCAATAAAAGCCCATAAATTAAAAAGAAAAAAAAAATAAAATAAAGTTTCCGAGCGATTTCCGATAAAAGACCAGCCTAGGTGAAAGAGGAAAAGCGGGAGAATCGCCGGAAGCCGCGCGCGGCGCAGTGGGGAAAGGGAAAGGCGCTCCGCAGGCCCCGAGGGATGGGTTGGAAAGGGAACGCTGTGGCTTTTCCTTGGAAAAGCTGTTCCAGAAGGCAAATCGGGGTATGGGTGGGAGGGATCGGCTGCTCCCGAGGGTGAAGGATGGATCCTTCCACAAGGAAGGAAGGAGGGAAGTGTGGCTTGGGCATCCACCCAAGCCCTTCCCCAGCCAAGGAACCACCCAGCTCCAACCTCCCTCAAACCCCTGAATTCCATCTGGGACTGAAGAGCTTCCCAGCTCCTGAGGCCTTTGGAAAAACTCCCAGAGCAGCACCGGCAACGTGGAAAAGCCAGGAGCCCGCATTCTCCGGCCTCAAAACCAAAGGATGGGATTGGAGCCACCCTTCCCTTGGGTGCACCGAGCCCGTGAAGGAGGGGGAAAGGCGGATTTTCCACCAGGAAGTGGGGAAAAGGATGGATTTCCCACCGGGAAGGAGGGGAGAAGGTGGATTTTCCACATTCTCCATGGCCTGACATGCAGATGGCTGCTCTTGGAGCAGCCGTGGCAGCCGGAACAGAGATGATTTATGGGAAGCCGCGCCGGCATCCATTATTCATGTGGGAAGCGAGGGAAGGGCTGCGATAGGGATTGGGAAAAGCTTCAGATCCATGGGGGGAGATCAGCTTGGACCAAGGGTGTCGCCCCCAGAGCGGGGATTGAACTCCGGGGCGCATCTCGGCTGCGCTCGGGCGAGGTGGCCGCTAATTCCGCTGGGAAGGGAGCTCCGTCCCCAAATCCCTGCTGGAATCGCTGCTGCAGGGTGTTCACCAAGGCCTTGTATGCTGCGGGTGCCCACCGAACCTTGCTGGGAGCAGGTTTCCCTCCAAAATCCGCCGGTTTTAGCTCAAAATCCCGTCAGTCACCCCAAACTCCGCCTCACTCGGGCGGAGAGGGAATGGCGGGGTTTTCCAGGAACCCTCGGTCTGGAATTCTGCATCCCTGAGCTCTCCTGAGGAGGCAGGGACTAGTTACAGCTCGATTCCCGCTAACGAAGGGACACCCGAGCGCCCGGGCACAGCCGAGGATGGAAAAGTCTCCCTCTAAACGGCTGCAATTAGAGCGCTGCCTGTTAATTGCGCTCATTAACCTCGCGGGGCCAGCTGCGGGAGAGGCAGCATTCCCTGGCTTGTCCCACCGGCACCCGGGACAATCCCGTGGCACTGTAATGATCCCAAAATGCTCCCAGAGGGTGGGAAAAGGCGGGGAAGCGGATCTGGGGGCTCATCGACATCAAAGGCTTTCCCGCTGCTGATTCCCTCGGATAAAAGCAGTTATTTGCGGGATCAAACCCAGGCCTGCAGCACCCCAAAGCGGGGCTGGAATCCTCGAAAAGCCAAATTCCCGAAGGAAGCAGAGCCAGCGGCACATCCCAATCCAGCACATTTTCCACCCTCTCTCCCTCGCCAGAGCTGCCCTCGCTCAATTTTGGTTTGGCCGATGGGGGTGTTTTTATTTATTCCCCTGGCATTGTTTCTATTTTCGGCGCCCCGAACCGCAGGGATAAAACCCTTTAACTTTCCTGTGGGCTCTCCAAGTCTGGCGGCTCCTTCCCAGGAAATGCAGGGCCTGGAAGGCCCAGCACCTCTTCCCCGAAGGAGGATCCCCCGCTGTGCTCCCAGGGAGAGCCCAGCCCTGCTCCATCTGGCAGCCAGGCCGGGAATTCGGGAAGGGGGAACCTTCGCCTCGGTTTTTCCCTGTTTCCAGCACTTTCTGCCACCTCGTCAGGACCTGCTACCGAATCCCAGCTGGGCTGGAGGCAGAACGCAGGCAACGGGAGACGCCGCAGCTCTTTCATCCGCAACTTTCTGCCCTTCCAGGCTTTTCCTTGCAGGATTTGCTCCGGCCAAAGGCTCCCGACCCAGAGGTGCCCCGGATACAGGCACCCTCAACCCCCAGGGCACGGGTTTCAGCCTCCCAACCCCACCACGTCCCCTCCGAGCCATGAATTCCGTGGAAAAGGAGCTTCCCCAGCTCTCCAGCTCGGAAGCAGCCTCATTGCGAGAGGTTCAGTCCCCTTTCTCCACCGGAATATTCATATTTTCCCACCTGCGCCTTATTTTAAAGCCCTTTCTCTCCCTTCCTTCCTTTCTTTTGTTCTTCTTTTTTCTTTTTTATTATTTAATTTTTTTTTAATTTTTATTTTTATGTCTATGCTTACTTTCATTTTTATGTTTATTTCTATGTTTATTTTTATGTTTATTTTTAATTTTTATTTTTATTTTTATGTATTTTCTTTTAAATTTTATTTATTTTTATTTTTATTTATTTTTATTTAATTTTTATTTTTAATTTTAATTTTTATTTTTCATGCGCCCCTTTTTTCCCCGCTCCTTCTCTGACCCCCGATCCTGTGACAAAAGGAATAAACGCGCGGGCATCTGAAGTGGCTCCCTTGAGCCTGTTCATGCCCCGCGCTCACCGCGTGACTCCGGCGGGACCAACTCGCCGGGCAGAAAGTTGTTTTTTTGTCCCTTAAATGGCCCCATTGTGCATTGTTGGGGCTCTTCCCCGAGCTCCGAGCCTTCCCTCCAGCTCCGCTCCGCGCCTGCCCCCCGGGGCCATTTTTAGGACCTTCATCCTAAAATTCCGCCCCTCTCGGCAGCCCCGCCGGGCGAGGGTGTCCCTGCCTTTATCCCTGGCTTTGTGCTGGAGAAATCAGGAATAACCTCATTTCCCGCCCGGGATAAACCGCCCTCTGCTCATCCGCAGCCCCCAGCCCCATCCACCTGCATCCCCAAAATCGGGCAGAGCCGGCCTTTTCCCTGCCAGATCCTTGCGGCTGGAAAAGGCTGAGGAGAAAGGGCTTTTTTTTGGCTGTTGTTGCCGTTGTTGTTTTTTTGAATGCACCGGGCAGGGCTCCTCTCCGGGGCCTCGCGCCTGCCCAAAAGGGGAGATAAAAGCTCCTTGTTCCTCCCCAAATCAGCTGCCTGGCGGGATCGGGGGGAGTTAAAAATATCCCCCAGCGGCCAAACACGGACCGGGGTGTGTGTGGGGGGGGGTTGGGGTCTGTGGGAAATCTCTGGGTTTTTTGGGATGGAAGGGACTTTAAATCCCATCTTGTTCCATGGCGTGGGGCGGGGACACCTCCCGCTGTCCCAGGGTGCTCCAGCCTGGCCTTGGGCACTGCCAGGGATCCAGGGGCAGCCACAGCTCCCTGAACCCACAATAAAAATCCCTTCTGATATCTTATCTAAACCCACCCTAAACCAAGCTGAGTTTAAAACCACTCAAAAGAAAAAAAAAAAAAGCCTGAATCCAGCTGGTTGGGAAGCGCTGGAAGTGCCCGAATCCGGCCCGTTTTCAGGGATGCAGGGATCCAGGCAGGGGAAGGGGACAAAGGACATCTCCTGCCTGCACCGGGTGACACTGCCCCGCTTTGGGAGGTGTCCTCGGGGACATTCCGGGGGCTCTTCTGGGTTGGAATCCCGCCGGGCGCCGGGGCGAGATGCGGGCAGCGGCCACACGGTGTCAGCGCAGATCGCGGCAGCGGCGGCCCCGACCCGCAGCCCGAGCCCGCAGCCCCGCCGAGGGGGACGCGGGGGTCCCGGCTCCCCTCCCGCTGCTGCCACCGCCGTCGCCCGGGTGAGCCCGGCGGAGCCGCGCTGTCCCCTCGGTGCCACCAGCGGTGACGCGGGGATGGCTCCCTCAGCGGTGCCGGCCTCGCCGCTGTGGCGCGGTTATTCCGGCCCTTCTCCTGCACCGTTCCCTGCCTTCGTGCCTCTCCTTGTCCCTCCCGTCCTCTGCTGCCGCATTCCCGAGGAATTTCCAGCCCTGGCCTTCCCCTCCAGGCGCCAAACCCTCTCTTTGTCATGGAATTCCAGAGGGTTTTTGGAAGTTCGCCTCGCTCCAGCCCCCTGCCCCTGGGCAGGGACCATCCCACTATCCTGGCTTGCTCCGAGCCCCGTCCAGCCTTTTGTTCCGACGGGATTTTCAGTGGCACTGAGAAGTTCCCCACCCAAGACAGGGAACCCCGCGGGTCCTCCCTTCCCTGCGCACCGGGATTCCCGAGGCTTGGAAAACACAAAATCCATCAGCGCAGACACCGGAGCGAGGCGAGGAGCGGCACACACCAGGCGGGAGAGCTCCATGGGCTTTGGGTGGAAGGAAAACCCCGAAATTCCATGAAAACTTCCCTCTCCCCGCGCCGCGGTTGCTCTGGGGATCCGGCACCGGCCAAAACTCTGATTTCCTGCCAAAGGCACCTGAGGTGCCGAGATCTCTGCCCACAATTCCTCAGCCTGGGAATGAGCGGCACTCAGGGAAGGAGAGCGGGCTCCCCCGGCCATTACTCCCCGCGTTATCCCTGCCCGGCCCATACCCTGGGGAATTTCACCGTGGAATTCCACCCACTGCACTGGGGGGGCTGCGCCAGGGGTATCCCCGGAGGAGAGAAACCAATTCTGCTTCAACACCACCAAATGCTTTCGGGTTGGAAAAGTTCTCCCCCACAGGGAAATCCAATGGGATTTCTCACCTGGCTGCAGAGGGAGGGCAAACTTTTGGTCCGTCCTTTGGGATTCTCCAGCGCAAACACTTTCCATAACCCTCAGCCAGGAGATTCTCCATGCGGAAAAATCCATTTTCTCACAGGGCAGGGAACAGGAGGGGGAGCTGCACCAGGTCCTGAGCAAAACGCAGCCCAGGGCCCCCCCAAAAAAAGGCCCTCACGGCCCCACCAGCACAACCCCGGGACAAACTCCTGCTGGTTATGGGATGGAAACCCCTGGAAGGACACCCGGACAATCTGCCCAGCATTCCCGGGAATGGGTGCCGGCCCATTCCGGAGGGATGCGGCTGGAGAGCCGCGCTGGCAGGCGGCTGCCAGCATTAAATTCCGCTCCAGCTCCCGGCGTCACCTTCAATTTCTCTCTAAGCCGCCGTGTTTGTTTAACCGAATCTGCCTCCCGTCACTCGGAGCAGCCAGCACTCAACCTTTAAACAGCCCAAGAGCCACTTCAGCCGCGATGCCGAGAGCTCCCGAGCCAGGCAGGCACAAAGGAGCCGCCGGCCCATTCATCCCGCCGGGCAGGCTGGAGCTCATCCCGAGTTTTCCAGCCTCCCTTGGCTGGCGGAAGCCCCGGTGCCACCGGAGGGTGACCCACGGCAGCCTCAGGCTTCCCATCCCCAGGGAGAACGCTCCCCGCGGGATGATCAGCCGGGAGGCCTCCCCAGGTGGGGAGCTTGTTCCCTTTCCGACCCCCAGGCGCTTCCCAAATCTTCGGGCGCCGGGCTCAGCCTTTCCTCCGGCTGGGGAGGGAGGGGGCGGCCGAACCGGCCTGTGACAAATGGTGTGACAAATCCGTCCGCGCGCTTGTCGCCCTGCGGAACAAACCCAGCCCCCCGCGCCCCTTCCGGGCAGCTCCGCGCTGGCTCCGGGTTCAGCACGAGCAACCCCAAACGCGATTTGTAGTGAGGGGGGAAAAAAAACCCAAAAAAACCTTGGCTGGTTTGGCTGTCGCCGAGCATAATGGAAATGTCAAAACGTCGCCTCTCGTGACACCTGCCAGGCCGGTAGTGCACTTGCTTCACTTTTTTTTTTTTTCCTTCCTTTTCCTCCCTTCCTTTTTCTTCCCTTCTCCCCCCCCCCCTTTTTTTTCCCCTTTTTTCCCTTTTCTTTCCTTTTCCCCCCTTTTTTCCCTTTTCCCCCCCTTTTCCCCCTTTTTTCCTTTTTTCCCTTTTTCCCATTTTTTTCCCTTTTCCCCCTTTCCCCCCTTTTTCCCCTTTTCTCCCCTTTTTTCCCTTTTTTCCTTTTTTAAATTTTTTCCTTTTTTTCCTTTTTTCCCCCTTTCTTTTCCTTTTTTTTTTTTTTTTCTTTTTCCCGTGCTGCCGCCGGGGGAGTTGGTGAATTTATTTCAAGCCCTTCAATTCCCCGAGGCAGGGGAGGGCTGGCTGCGCATTCAGCGAGCAGCCGCCGTGCTGTCTCACGTCCTCCCGGCCGCCCTAAAATTCTCTTCATTTATTCTTTTACAGACCAGCCCCAGGAAATTCTTTCCGCGGCGAATAAAACCATCCCGGGCATCCTTCAGGGGAAATAACGCGGGGCTTCTTGGAGCGGGAAGTTCAAGGCAAATATTCCAGGTGGGCGGCAGGTGAAGGAGGAGTCGTCGAACCTCTCTCATCGAGCTGTCACCTCCTCCCCGGGCGGGTGTTTTTGGGGTTGTTTTTTTTACAAACAGGACGATCCTCGTTCTGTTTGCTGGTTCAGGGGCGGGCAGGAGGGAGGAGAAGGAGCGCCCGTGTCCCACAGGGTGCCCCGCTAGGGATAAATGCGGCCCGAGCGTCCCCGATCTGGGATCACCCCAAAAAAAAGAAAAAAACCCACCAAGATTCCACATCCACAGACATCCCCTTCCGCTGCCAGCTGGTGGATCCAGTAGCTCCATCCTGCTGGGAGGTGAAAAAACAGGAACCAAAGAAAAAGCCTGGTTCTGCCCCAGCCCCTTTTCCCGCTTGCCCAACCTCCCCTTTTCCCAGAGAGCCTCTCTCCCCCGCTCTGGAGCCACGTGTTTCCCACGGCTCCCGGGATGCTCTCAGGCACCGAAGGTGCAAACCCGGGCCCGGGCAGTGCGGGAGAAGGTTGATCCCCGCGTTAGTTTGGATTAGGGATGCACACACCGGCAGCTGGCTCCCCCTCCCCGCGCGATTTGTTCCCCATCGTCGGCGTGGTTGCCGATCCCGAAGTGACCGAGCCCCAGGAGTTATTCCACACGGGGTGCTGGACATGAAAAGGGAGAGAGGCCCGGGAAATAACGGCGAGGAGAACATCCAAATCGACCCCAAGCTTGCAGAGACGGAGCACAGAAGGGGCTCCCAGCTTCTTCCGTTTCCTTCCACCACCTTCGAGTGTCGCCTGAGAGGGGAAAGAATCCCAGAGGGGTTCGGGATGGCGAGGAAAAGCCCAGGAATCTCCTGCCTCCAGCACACCTGAGAGCAGCACCGGTCAGGCTTTCAGCACGCAGCTAATCCCCAGACAGGAGCTGCCTCGGCTCACCTGCAGCCCTGCTCCCTGGGAAAGCTTGGAGCGGAACTCATGGAACCATCCCGGAACGCCTGGGATTGGAAAGGCCTTTAAAGCTCATCCACCCCCTGCCACGGGACGCCTCCCAACGTCCCAGGTTGCTCCAAACCCCATCCGACCTGCCCTGGGACATTCCCAGGGATCCAGGGGCATCCCTTGTGCAGCTCGGAGTGCTGGTGGCTCTGTTTTCCCCTCTTTTCCATCTGTTTTCCTCGTTTCTAAGGCCTCTCTGCTGCTTTGCTCTGCCTGCACAGCCACTGGAGGCCGATGTAATTCCCAGTTTCCACCCGAATTTACAGCAAAATCCCTGGGGCTGGAGGTGGGTTTGCCAACACCTCTTCCCTCTCGGCAAAGCCGAGAACCAGCCCCTCCACCCTCCCAGCCCGGAGCACTCCCAAGGCCCCCAAGTTCCTGCAAAATCCCAAATCCAGCCAATTTCTCCTCCGTCTCTCACTCAAATCAGGGTTTTGGGAGCCCCCAGCCTGCCAGGGAGGAGGAAACCAGACCCTGCTGTTGCTGTGAATAAAATTTAGCGATAAGGAAATCTTTTAACTTCACTTCCAATTTTTTTTCTTTTTTTTTTTTTTAAGACAGCGAGATTTATCTCAAAAAGAATCAACTTTTCTCCGCCTTTGAAGAGCAGAACCCTCCTGATATTCATTACCTGACTCAGGTCCTTCCCTTTGATGGAAAACTTTGGATTAGAGGCAGCACCCAGCATCCTGATTAGTGCGAATGTGACCTAATATTGCAAAAAAAACCCAGGGGTGCGCAGCGATACCTCCTGGCAAAAAAAAGTTTGCTTAGAGGAGCCAAGAGGAGAAAACAAGCACCTGAAGGGCGTTACCCAACATAAACCCTTCATTTATTCAAGCTAAAAAAAAAGAAAAAAGGGGAGAGGAAAACCCAGCCCAAATGGGCACGTTTTTCTTGCTGGAACTGCAGGATCCCACCCCTGCCTGTCCCCTCGCCCCTCTGAGCTCGAATCCCAGGGATTCGCGTCTGAGAGGGTTAAAACAAAAGGTGCCAAAGTCCGAGTTCCACCAGGAAAAAGGGTCAATCCGGGTGTTTTTTATTTATCCCTGTGCTCGGCAGGAGCCGAACACCTGGAGCTGAGCATCCCGAGGGAGCAGCGCGAACTCCAGCGGCCCAGTTCCCGCCATTCCCAAGAAAAAGGAGCAGGTTTTGGCAGGAAAGCAGCCCCCGTGCAAGCTGGGCTGGGCGCTTTTGTCCCTCGGGCCGCTCCGTGCCCACAAGGAAGCGTTCAGGGGCGCTGGAAAAACATTTATCCATAAAAACCCAGAACATCAAATAACTCTTGCCCGCACAGCCCGCCTCCCCGAGCCAGCCTAGCTACTGGGACATCCTGGTGGGAAGGAGCAGCCCGGGCTGGGGTTACACATTAGCCAGGGCAGCCCGGGGGCCGCGGGATGGTTCCAGGACAGGAGGAAAGAGCGGCCGCTGTCCCGGTTAATGTGTAACAGCCCCGCCGCCCCTCCCTCACCTTCTGCTCGCCGGCAGCTGCCAGCGAGGGAGGCACCGAACCTGAGCCCGGCCCGGGCGGGGGGCACGCACCGGGCTGGGGGGGCCAGGGAGGGCCCAGCCCCGGGCATCAGGGATGAGGGAAACCTGGGCCAAGTCCTGCCCGGAACCCCTGTGCCTCCCTGAGATGTCTCCAAAAATCCGTGTCCCCTTTCCTCAGCAGCAGATATGGCTGTTGTCCTCCTCCTCTTCATCATCTTCCTCCTCCTCACAGTCTCCTTTTCCTGGCTGCGTGGCTGTGGCAGGAATTCCCCTCAGGGCTGGGCTCCGGGGCACAGAGACAGATTTCATCCATCCTCCCACCCCACAAGAGCTGCCCAGGTCCGCTGGGGTTGCCCTTTTTCCCGCCCGCCATTCCCACACGGGTGGAAGAACCCGGGAGTGGCTCTTCTTCTCAGGAAGAACCTGAGAATGAGCCCCTCTCCCGGCCCGGCTTCGAGGAGCCCCTGCGTGTCCCTGTCCCTTGGGATGTGGCAGGGCCTTCCCAGGGGTGTCCCTGTCCCTTGGGAGGTGACAGGGCTTTCCCAGGGGTGTCCCTGTCCCTTGGGAGGTGACAGGGCTGCCCAGGAGTGTCCCTGTCCCTTGGGATATGTCAGGGCTGCCCAGGAGTGTCCCTGTCCCTTGGGAGGTGGCAGGACTTTCCCAGGAGTGTCCCTGTCCCTTGGGATATGTCAGGGCTTTCCCAGGGGTGTCCCTGTCCCTTGGGATGTGGCAGGGCTTTCCCAGGGGTGTCCCTGTCCCTTGGGAGGTGACAGGGCCTTCCCAGGGGTGTCTCTGTCCCTTGGGAGGTGACAGGGCTTTCCCAGGGGTGTCCCTATCCCTTGGGAGGTGGCAGGGCTGCCCAGGAGTGTCCCTGTCCCTTGGGATGTGGCAGGGCCTTCCCAGGGGTGTCCCTGTCCCTTGGGAGGTGACAGGGCTTTCCCAGGGGTGTCCCTGTCCCTTGGGAGGTGACAGGGCTGCCCAGGAGTGTCCCTGTCCCTTGGGATATGTCAGGGCTGCCCAGGGGTGTCCCTGTCCCTTAGGATATGGCAGGGCTGCCCAGGAGTGGCCTGGGAGCACGTGGCACTGCCGGCCTGGGATCTGCTGTGCCACACAGGGAATTCCTGGCAGGGTCGGCAGCTGAGGTTCCCACCGAGGTTCTCCACGTGGAAGCCACGAGCAACGGGCGAGGCCGGCTGGAAAATGAGCCAGGGAGCACCCCAATGTCCCGGGAAATCAGGGAATCGTGGAACATCCCGAGCTGGGAGGACCCACCAGCGTCATCCGACCCAGTTGCTGGCCCTGCACAGCCACCCCAGCCATCCCACCCGGAGCATCCCCGAGCTGGCTTGGAGCCATGCCCATTCCCTGGGGGACCCTTTCCGGTGCCTGACCGCCCTCTGGATGGAAAATCTTTCCTCAATATCCATCCTGACTCTTCCCTGTGGCCCCCAGGGGACAACCGTGGCTCCATCCCTGCCTGGTTCCTTCCCACCGGCCGGGGTCGATGCATTCCCAGCGGAACCTGCAGCGTTCCCAGGGGCAGCCTGGCTGATGCCGGGCTGACAGCGATCCCACAGCGCGCTCCCAGCACTCCCAAGGTCCGGGAGCCTGGAGATGGATGTGTGATTGATGGGGCTCCGGCGATACGGCGCCGGCGCTCCTTATCTGCGCCTCGCCGGTGGCTCCGCGCCGCTGCCGGCGTTCGCGGCGTCGCTGTCACTCCGTTTGCGTTTAATTCTTATTTTTTCCCCCCACACCTCGCTTGGTTTTTCCCCCACCTGGGGATGTGTTTCACCCGCGGGGTTTGTGGAGCTGGGCGAAAAATCGCCGTGGAGAGGATGTTCTCCGTGGCCTGGTGCCGGGAGCTAAATCCACCTGCAGCAACTTCCAGAGGGATTCCGAGCCCAACGCCCATCCAAGAAGTTGGGTGGGCATGGAAGGGCCGAGGTTGGCCAAGGGAAGAGCGGAGGGGAAAACCAGTCCGACTGGGAATGTCTTTGGGGGATGTCCTCCCACTCCCTCTGCTTCTCCAGGAACATGGGCCTCCCCTTGGGAATGCTGGGAATTGCCCCCTGCCCTGCCAGGCAGGTGAACAACAAGACAAGGCCGCGGTGTCCCAAGGCGAAACAAAACGAAATTAAACCCTCTGTTCTACAAAACTGAGGAGTGGCTGCCCGCTTCCAACTGAAACCCGGCTCCATGGGGCAATTCCCGTCTCCCTCTGGCAGCTTTGCTCCTGGCCTGCCCTGCTCCAGGTGCCGGGAGCGGGAGCAGATTGTGCTGTGTGCTCAGCCTCGGGGACAGCCCGTGGCCATCTGTCACCCCCAGGTGCGCGCCCGGCCCGGGGCAGGGACGGGGCTGGGGCTCCTCAAACACTCGGGGGTCGTAAAGTGGGGTGCGGGGGCCCCAAATTTGCCCTGAGCCAGGACAGGGGGTCTAGGAGTGCTCCCCCAGACCCTCATCCCATTCCCATCTCACATTCCCTGCTGGCCTGGGCTGCTTTTTAATTCCTCCTGCAAGCCAGGCTGGCAAAAGGCGCTCAGCCCAGGCTTCCCAGGTCCTGCTCTTCCCAAGCCCTGCCGCCTTCCCGAGGTCTCTGCTCGGGGCACTCCGGATTCCTTCACTTTTGGGAGAGGGCTGTGGGTGGCAAGGGGAAATACATCCCTTCAAGCCAGGGGATTTTGGGGGTGTCTTGCCCCAGCTGAGCTCCCAGGCTGCTCCCAATCCTGGGGCACAAAGGGGTGCCAGGGGAGTTGAGGGACTGCAAATATTTGGGAATAACCACCCTGCCATGAGGTGGGGCCCGTCCCAAACTCCCCAGTCTGGCGTCCAACCCTGCCAGGAGATTCCACACGGGATGACTGAGGAGCAGCAAGGACGAAATTCCCGAGGTTGAGTGGAACCTGCTTCACTGCCTGGGCCTGCTGCTTTGGATCCAGCAGCTCTGGGGGAAGGTGGGATCCACAGAGCAGGTGCCAAAACGCCCTCCAGGTTAAAAAACAATGAATAAAAATGGATTTTCTTTTTTTTAATAAAACAGGGAGGTTTTATTCCTAAAACAGGAACTGGCTTGCAGCACAGCCCAGGTTCTACAGCACAGTCCGGGACAGCTGTCCCAAGGAACACCTGGGGGGCCCCCAAACGCAGCTTTTGCTCCCTTGCCTTTTCCTGAACGTTCCCTCCTTCCTGGATGAGACAGGAGCTGGAGCTGGTCTATGACCAACCTCCCAGAGCTCCAGCCCCTGGGTGCAGCATTCCCTAGGGATGGAGCGAGACACCCCCTGGACCATCCACCCTGAATTTCCTGCTGCCAGAGCGAAGACCTCGCAGATTTATGATGCAAACGAAGACCCTTTATGCAAATCAGCGTGCCCGCAAATCCCCCTCGTGGGGATCGGGGTTTTTATGCGGGTGACGTGAAATGACAGGATCGTTCTCTCCCCCGCTCTCGCTGCCTCTCTCAGCAATCCGGGCACTTTAAGCCGAACAAAACAAGCTCGCCGAAGTTATTAATGGCCTGGAACAAGATCCCTATTGACGGCGGCGTGGGGATCGATGGCTTTATCTGCGGGCAGCTCTGCTGGATCTGCCTGGGACCCGGGCCTTTCACTGAGCCCTATCTGCCCCGGCACTTTCACACCGGGCACTCCAAGGCCTTTCCAGGAGGGCGGGCAGGTGCTGGGGAGGGTCCGCCTCGGGCGGGATGGAGAAGGGGCTCTGTCACCTTCCCTGTGCCACCCCCAGCAGCCTCCGGCGGTGGCCCCGTTTGTGTGTCACCCTTTGGAAGGGAGGTGGGATGCCCGGGAAGCCCTGGCGGCCAGCTGCGAGCTCTCCATCCTCTCTGGAATCTCAGCGTGGATCGTCCCTTTGGCAGGAGCCTCCTGCCACCGGGGAGCAGCCGGCGCCGAGCTCGGGATGTTTGCAAAACGCTCCCGGGGCACTTGGGGTGAATTTTGGGGGCTGTCCAGCAGCTGGACGCGATCAGCCTGGGCTCAGGATATTCCAGGATTCCACGACCGCTCCCTATCCCTGCCTTCAGGGGCAGTCGGGCAGCACCGCCCTCTGCCACCAACCCCATCACCTTCCCTTCGCCTCTCCCTCCGACACAATTTTTCAAAAATTCCATGTTAAACCCCAAAGAGGGGCGCGGAAAAGGCGGGGGGCAGGGGAGGGGGCAGCGGCCGCGGCAGCGCCGAGCTCTGATCTCCCGCACCAGCCCGGCGCTATCAGCGGCCTGATCGGCTGCGTATCTAATGTAAACGAGCTTCCCCGCAGCGGCAGCGTGCCACATCTGGCTGCCTGGGCTGCGCGGCGCCCTGGCTACCGAGCCATCCTCCCCGGCCGGCCCAGGCGGTGGGCG